>ML851183.1:0-31315 GCA_009831015.1 Picea engelmannii
ACCCCCCTTCAAAGTACAATGCATCAAAAAATGAATAAGGAACAAACACATTTGCTAAAAAATTATGTCCTTCACTCCAAGACGATCATGCAAAAGGTGGAAATTATGCTCAGTAAATCTCTTGGTGAAGATGTTTGTAGTTTTTTCAGTGGATGGTCAATATTACAAATCAATTATCATGTCATGTACTATATCTATGATTTAATGTTGATCTATATGGATGTCGGTGGCTTCCCACCTATTCTGACTGGCTCATTTTGGCAGTTTTCCAGTTTGATAGTGTTTTCCCTAGTTTCTGGGCCCCTGACTTGCATGGTCATTTTGAGGCCCCAAACAATGTTTTTAGGGATCACCACAGTTAAAATGACTTTTGATATAGAGTTGAAAAATGTGTAGTCCTTGGATAGACCTTTCCAACGGGATATCGTGCGCCTAAAACAGATATCGTATGCAAAAGTTATGACCTCGAGAAGTTGATGTACTAGCTTACCCAAATGGCACCCACATGAATTTTGGTGCTTCAACCCCTAAGGTTAGGTTTTTGGATGTCTAGGGTTTTTGACATTCTTGTTTATTGTAAGCATAGTCGTCACATCTCTTCTCAAAGATAAGCCACCACCATTCTAGCAAGATTGTTTCCGCTGCATTTTACATTTTCAACTTATTTCCTTATTGAATAGAAACCAATGTTACTGTATATCTATTATTTTATATTAAGCATATTTTGATAATAATTTGTATTAATTTGTTATGCAAATATATTCCGGATCAAATGCATATGGACCTCGATGTGTTTGGTCCACTATCATTGCACTAGGTCTCTACAAAACGTGAGAGTACTATGATTGTCACACCAAATGACAGTTAGATGGTGGAACTGGAAGCCAAGATCAATGAGGAATTTTTCAAGACAAATTTCTTGAATAGTGATGTTGACTGCTCCTCTATATTTGGCCTTTGCTAATGATAGAGCAATAGTTGACTGTTTTTTTCTCGACCAACAAATGGGACTGGAACCCAAACTAAGCACATGCCCAGATGTGGACTTTGTGATTTGTGCTATCACCATCCCAATCAAAATCAGTGAAGCCCATTATATCCAATGCACAACTTGTTGTATAGTAGATCCCATAACTGATGCTTTCCTGAACATATTTGAGGATGCGCTTGGTAGCCTTCTAGTGTAGCTCATGCAACTCTTGCATGTACTTGGAAAATGTCCCTATTACATATGAGAGATATGGCTAGGTGTGGGTGAGATATATCGGGCTTCCCACAAGCTGTTGATACAAGGTACTATCCAACACTGGTGTATCCATGCCATCCTCAATATGTACCCTAGAAAGAAAGGGTGTGGCTACCGACTTGCAGTCAGTCATGTGGAATATAACCAAGAGATGATTGACATACTTAGTCTAAGATAGCTTGATGCATGAAGCATCTTGATTGATCTTGAGACCAAGAAAATAATGCAGTGGACCCATGTCCATCATAGAGAATTTATTGTGCATAATGTCTTTGACCGCTTTAATTGTTGAGGACAAACTTCCTGTGATCAGGAGGTCATCAACATAGAGAACTAGGATCATCAATAAATTTGATGTTATCATCACGTCGAAATTTACATCTTATTTGCATCTAACAAATTGCTGAGGAAGAAAGTAGGCATCCATATTCGCATACCATGCTCTAGATGTTTGCTTGAGTCCATAGAGTGAATTTTTTAGTTGGCATACTAAGGATGAGTTATGTATGAATCCTTGGGGTTTTTCCATGTAAATATCCTTTGAGATATCCTTGTGAAAAAAATAATTCTTCATTTCCATCCGGTGAACTTCCCACCCATTGGTTGTTGCAATGGCAAGGGACACTCAGATGGAGTCCATATTTGCTACTAGAGAAAAGGTCTCATCATATTCTATCCCATGGATCTACTGAAAACCTTTGACAACCAATCTTTCCTTATATCTTCTCACTTTTTTGTTTTCTTCCTTCTTGATCCTATAGAACCATGTGCATATGACAATACTCATGTCTATAGGAAGAAAAACTAGATCCCAAGTCTAGTTCTCGAGGAGAGAGTCATAATCTTCTTGCATAGTGGCTTCCTAGAAGGGATTCCTTGCAACCTTTGCATATGTATGTCGGTTTGAATCTAGAACCATATAGGAATTCATGGGAATCACTAGTTCGGTAGATGTGAGTGCATGAGGAGGACCCTCAAATTGAGACCTTGTCCTCCTCTAATCTGTTGGATCCTTGACAAGGTCTCCTGCTACTTATAGGGTGGTTTGTGCCCACTTGGGAATCTGTGATGGCTCATCATATGCATTCTCATCATCTTCCAAATCAGATTTGGAGCTCAGATCTAAACCATGATCTGAGTGAGTGGACTCATCATCACCTATGTATGGTGCAGGAAATGGTACAGAGGTCTCTGCATGTGTCTTTGATGGTGCATGTAAGCGAGCTTCCTCAAACTGAACACCATGATCAATGATTATAATGTTAATAGAGGGATCAAGTAACCTATAACCCTTCACATCATTTGGATATCCCATGAATATGCATGCAATACTCTGCGGATCTAATTCTTTCCTCTTTTTAGAGGGTACGTGGGCCCATGTGCGTGATCCAAATTTTTGAAAGTGGGTGAATTCCATTTTGTTTCCACTCCATGCCTCAGAGGAGGTTTGGTCCTTGAAATATCTATGAGGAGATATTTTCTAAACGTGGTTAGCACAATCAAGTTCTTTAGCCCAAATCATGGGTGTATAGGTATTGCATTCAACATGAAAATGACCATCTCCTTGAGGGATCTGTTCTTCCACTCGGCAACTCCATTATGTAAGGTACTTTGTGTTGCAGTGGTATACCTGCCTCTGAAAAAATATGCTATATTGGTTCACATGTCCCCCCACATTGTCTCTATGGAGGATTTTGATCTTTCTTCCGGACTAAGTCTCTACTTGAGCTTTGAAGTCTTTGAGATGCTCAAAAACCTCTTATTTTTTCCTGAAAAAGTACAACCAAGTGTATCGTGATAAATCATCAATAAATGTAAGCAAATACCTTGCTTTGTTGACAGATGGATTAGAAGAGGAGGCCCTCTAGGCCTTCCTTTTCTCAAACTTCTTTTGAGGATGTTTACTGCTATGGGGAAATTCCCCCTAAATTGGGTCTAAGGAATAGGCAAAGCGATAAATCCCTTAAAATACTGACTTATCTTTAATCTACCCCAAAACCATCTACACTAAGTGATAAGAGAAAGAGAGAAGATAAGGTTAATGAGTGCACCTTAAACCCTTATGTTTGATGTAGACCTCTTTCGCTTGTTGTTGCCTCCTAGATCACATATCTCCTCCCAAAGATGATTTGCAAGGGGTTAAGAATACAATGCAACAACATATACAATCTCTATTGATCACTTTAAAATCCTAAGTATAGATATAAATTCTCAAATTAACAAGAACATGTACACATAGGGTTTTGGGACAAAGATAATCTCTTTTATTCAAATTCAAGATAAAAGGTTACAACCTTTTTTTGCGAACACCGCTCTATGAACCAATTCCGGGCTCCTATGTTGTTTCTCCAAGTGTATAAATCCCAAATAAGGTTCTCACAACCAACATACCATCAAGGGAAGAGGTAAGGGTTGCATAGGGAGAATGGTTGGAGGGGAAAGTTGAGGCTAAAAATCAGAGCAAGATGCAAATCTTGGGCAATGAGAGGGAAAGGATTTTGGCAAAGTTTTCTTATTCTCTTGTTCATATATCTAAATGACTCCCCAATACCTCTTTTTATATGATAAAAATATGTTTATTCAGTTTGGGGATGGGCTACAAGGGGTAAAATGGTTAAGAAACCCTCCATAGCCTGTAAACTCCACTGAAATACGTGTAATTTTATATTTTTTTCAACTTTTGGATGTAAACGTTGGCTAACTAGAATGAAGCAAGCATATGTACATGGGATAAATAGCATGCAACAAGCATATGTACGTGGGATAAATAGCATGCAACAAGCATATGTACGTGGGATAACTAGCATGCAACTCACGTGTGTACGTAGGCTATTAGTGCAGCAGGGCACGTACACTATCCCAAATATGTTTTTTTATAAGGAAACCTCAGTAGTATGTTTGGAAAATTATGCAAATGGATGGGCCAATGTCTTGGATGCATAGATGTGGAATTTTTAAACTATAACATATGCCCCCTAATGTGTGAGGTTAGAAGAAAATTGATGGCCGAAATACACTACAATATCTTTACATAGTGGGAAGGCATGGAGTTGAGTGAGTCCGAGACGAGTGTTCGTGAGCGTGCCATCTACAAAATAATGACAATATCTCCGAGGAGGGAATACCCATGCTTGAGATCAACTAATCATGGATACCAATCAAGTACACTGCAGATCCATGTCATAAAAATAATCATGACTATAAGAAAAATATGAATGTCTATAAAAAATACACAACGGATATACATCTCAAAATCATCTGAAGATATACAAGTACAATGTGATATGCATCCTCATGAAGCATCAATGCATGTGGCTAGAGATGATAACTTCATAGCTCGAGCAACAACTTCAATATCTTAAAAACTTAGGTAGGAGTATAATAGGAGTGTAAGACTCACTACTACGAGGTCTTCGACATGCCGTCGGGAAAAGACTGGAGGACCTCAATTATCAGGCGCAAAACTTCATTGATTATGAATCCGAACTTGACTAGATTCTTGGGATGGCCAACTCATGAAGTCAAGATATCAACTGCATAATGGCTGACTCAGGTTGGATAAAACTTCCCTTGGAAAAAATCACAACAAAATGATGAGACTCAGGCAACATATTATTGACATAAGTCTATGACACAGGAGGTACCACAAACTCTCCATATGTTTGGAAGAGTAACCAAATGGAGGAGGACACAACTCTATGTAATGAGAATAGATTCCTAAGGTCATACTAGATCCCAATGCTTGTGAAACAAACAAAAGGATGTGTTTTGTCCAAGGGCGACTATCTTGTTTCCGATAAGAGAGAATGTATATCTTGTCCCCTCTTTTTGGAATGTTTGATTTTTTTTGTCTTTTTCAAATTTGTAATGAGCTTCAAAAAAAATAAAAGAATGCTACATTACAAAGGAGGAATGAGTGTCACAGGCAAGCAAAATAGTTCCAAGCGCATGGAACATAATGATTCTCAGTGCAAGGAGACATGTGTAGGATAAGGATAGTCAAGAAAATTCTTCCGTGGGTGAAGGTGTCAGATCGCAAGGGAAACAAGTTCTACAAGGCTTGCATCTAAGGAATGCTTTAAAGGTTCAATAATACCAACATGAAGCCAAAATTAGGCCAAAGACACAAGGATGAGACATGCAATGTGATTACAGTATGACACAACAAGACTCCTTCCATGTGAATTTTTACGATCCCAAATAAGGTGAGCTCGATGGTTTTTCACATTTAGAGAGTCTGAAAAACACTAAAAGAAGACTCTAGAGTGTTCCTTTTTCATAATTAGTCTAGTCGATTCAAAAAAGGGTTAAAATTATATTGAAAGGATGTCTCTTCAAAAACCATTTTAATGAGTGTGACAGAGATAAGATCACTCAGCTATCTTTTCAATTTTAAGGAGTCTGAAAAGAGCTTAACTATGGACTCACAACCTTTTCCAAAATTTAGTATTCTTAGCCTCAAAAAGTATAAAACATAACTTAGGAGAACTCTCCCAATGAGACATGTCTCCCGAGGTGTACCTTTTTCCTAGATAATCTATTGACTGGAAAAAGGGTTAAACTTATTCCAAATAGATATTCCTTCTAGTTCAATTAATGAGTGTGAAAGGAACAAGGTCACTCGACGATATTTTCATATTTAGGGAGTTTGAAAAGAGCTTAACTATGGACTCTGAGGAGGTTACTTTTTCGTAGATAATCTCTAAGGCCTAAAAAAGAGATGAACCCAAACCATGGAGAATGGCCCTTTTTCGAAAATTTAGTCCATCGGGCTCGAAAAAGGGTTAAACTTACGCCTGAGAATACTCTCCTAGAGAACTGAAGCTCCTAGGAGATACCTTTATTCGTAAATTAACCATCTGGACCGAAAAAGGGGTAAACTACCGCATAATAGATTTGCCTTCAAATTTTAGTTTTACAAGCGTGAAGGGAAACAAGATCTCTAAACAATATTTTCAATTTTAGAGAGTTTGAAAAGGGCTTAAAGAAGACTCCAAGGGGGCTTATTTTCTTAAGTAATCCGAACGATATTGAAAATAATATATAAACTCTCGTTAGTTTTTTCTTTCAAAGTTTAAGCGAGCTTGAAAGACACCAAACCATGCTCTTAGGGAGTCCCTTGGGTAAAGGCCATAAAAAGATGAAGAAGAATGAGGCTTCAACACAAATTCATGGTGAGACTAAAAGGAATACCAAGCCTATGGAAAACTCATAACATGGACGACAAAATGCAGCAAAGGATCTACTTAGGGCATCCATGTAGAGGAAGGCTCTACCACCTAATTACGACACTTCTAAAGAAACATAGAAGGTTCTGTGTCGCACTTCGGTGGGATCGATCCTATGGAAAAGCGGAAAAAGTCAAAAAAATGCAAGATGCAAGGTGATGAGAGCCTAACCTACATGTAAGTGTCAAAAAAACACTTCACCATGGGATGATGTGAGTGTATCCCATCTCATAAAAATGCCAAACCAAAAGAAAAATTTCATAAGAACGACCCAAAGATCTCTCAAAAATAAACTCAAACAGCCACCAAACCAAGAATAGGAAAACAAAAGGACCAAATTGGGGCAAAAAGAGCCAAAACAATCTATAAATGGGGGTAGACAACTCATTTTAACCATTGAAAATTGGAAAATAACCAAAAAGCCAAAAAACACACTTCTTTAAAATGAGGATTCAAGGAGCTTTGGTGGACAAAAGATCTTTAAACCTGAACCAAGTAAGTAGAAATGACCTCTCTCATCATTTAAATTCATCAATTGTTGTTTATTTAATTGTTTAGAGGGTGCACACCCTAGTAAAAAGGTCGGGTCTGCATGTGTGTGAACTGTCCACGCTCAACACACGTATATACACTGGAAAAGTAAAACTTAGCACACGTATATGCATGATTGTCTTAAAGACATCCCACGTACATCTCTTTAAGATTTAAAAAAAATGAAATAAGGTACTAACCTCAAAAAATGTTTTATGTAATAGGATGTATGTTCACTGGTGAGAGAGAGAACATGAGGAGTTGGATATCTTGGTTCAGGAGGACCCAAGGGCCAGTGTGGTGGAAATTCTTTCAGTGTCCATTCATGAGAGAACAACCCAGGTTACTGGATCATTTGATAGAGTATTGGCACCCAAACGCAGAGGCCTCCATGCTAGAGGGATAATCATTGACTATGACTACTGAGGATATATACTTTTTGACTAGCCTATCCAGGAGGAGGGAACTGGTTAATTTGAGGACCTTTCCTCCAGGACCGCACAACCTAGAAGATTATATTGGCATGTATTGTGAGGATGTCACTAATAAAGTAGTATCTTAGGTGCCAATTTATAAGATCACAAGCCTCAACCTTCGGATAGTACTTTACATGATTGGGCAGATTACAGGATCCACAACACTTCATTAGGATTCATGTGCATAGATGCATTGTGCAGCTCAGTGTCTACATGCCACCATTTTTTACTAGAGCGCCACGATGCTCACATGTATGAAAAAAAAATGAACAATTGTTGAAGAATAACAAACAAGAACTTCGGGTTTGGGACTGTTTTGTGCAATTTCATTTTCGAGAGAGTGCCAAGCCTTATCTTGCGAGAGACATTACGAGGCCATATTTCCTCCTTTCTATCATTATGCAGGTTGGAATTTTTGTTTCCTCGATAGGGTGCAGGGAGAGTGTAGGAAGCCTTCGATGACAAATTGTTTAACTGGTGGGCCCGTCAAATTCTTGTGATCGAAGACTACCCATACACATGGATCAGTTTCTTGAGGGATCCTGATATGTCTATGTCCTTTGACGAGGAGCACAGAGAGATAGGTACACATTAATTTATATTTTAGAGTTATTTTATTTTTAATTTTTAAATATTATCCTTTTTATGGTAAAGTCATAGTACTAACTCGATAATTTGTTATATACATACGTGGGACCAGTACGACCAACCGACTTCCCCAGCACCAGACGTTGTCCTCGAGAGGATTTTGGACCAGCCACAGTAGGAGGACCAGTAGTCACCGAAGGGCCACTAGCTGAAGAGGCTGAGAGAGTATTGCGATGAGTGGAGAGGAACCTAACAACTCTCACTCATCCAGTGTTGATGGCAGATATTGAGGACTTACCCCCGGCCATGCAGCTGCATGTTGTAGGGGTACCTAGGACTTGGTTTTAGTTGTTTCGGTGTCTTGCAAACGTCGTAGTTCATTATACTAGGGCCAATAGGCCTACGCCATAACTAGTACTGGACCACATATGTGTCAAGGGAACTCCTTTTGTACTCTCTTATGTAGTGAGGACTTGAGCCCAACAATGTATATCGTCTCTATTTGAGGCTTTATGGCCCACTTTTGTACTTATGACATTATTTTTTGGACACATTATTATATATATACATATTTTTTCCTTATGCATAATTTTTTTTGTAAAAATGTATTTACATATGCGTGTATGTGTGTGCTTTTACTTTTATGTGTGAGAAATATGCGACTCTAATGCCTGATTATCCAATTTATCAGTTAGTTGATTATATCTCCTAGGAACATGAATATACGTAATATACTCAAAACAATGTTCTAAGAGACATACCCTAAGGAATCGTCGGTGAAGGGTGGGATCATAGACACAGTATATTCCATTTAACTAAGACATGACCAGTTGACCATCTGGATAAACGTGGAGGTGAGAAATACCATGTGACAAGGCATCACATAGTAATTATATTATGGCACTGTACTCGACAACATTATTGGTTGCTTCGCCCATAAAAATACCTCCATAAGTCATCAACTAACCAAAGGGAGTGAATATCACCCAAGATGCAGAAGCAAGCCTCTAAGTGTGTCAGTTAGCATTGTCTGCGAGCCCAACATAGACCTCAGACTCACTTGTCATCTGCCACAGTGAAAAGAAACACAATAAACTACACATCCATAGGAAAAAAAGACAATAAAGCTATACATTATATACAAGAAGTCATGCTCAGGTGATATACCTAAGCCTAATAATTCTTAAGGTAGGTCCCATTTCTAGGCTCCGATAAAGAATTACCCTCGAAATATACCAGTTAACGTGCACCCTTTTCTAAAAATTTCTTAACAACGAACGATCTGAACAACATGATTTTGAATTTGCCTACCCCCAAGGGATCTTTATCTTGGTCATAGACCATGACAAGATCACCTTCGGAGAAAATTTTAGGGTGAACGAACCGATCATAATGACACGTGAAACATTTTTTTTTAGCCTCGTTGGCCAAGAATGCATCTCGACGTTGCTCATCGAGTTGATCGAGATATATAAGACGATCTTCAAGTGGAGTATTGTTGGGAAGTAGTTCCATTGCCAACATAAGAGAGGGATTTTGGCACTCTATGGGAAAGAATGCCTCCAGCCCGTAAACGAGTTGGGAAGGAGAAAAATGGTAGCAGTCTTTACTGAGGTTCAATAAGCCCAAAGTGTGGAGTACAACATCAAATGCCAATTCAACTTGGATGAATTGATCATCCATTAGAGGATAGTCTTGAGAGACTTATTAATAACCTCCACTTGACCATTCTCCTGTGGATAGTAGGGTGATGAATGTTCTTTCTTAAACCCTATTTTTAATGTTAACTTAGACATCATCTTATTATGGAAGTGACTGCCATGGTCTGTGACAATTTCCTTCAGAATACCGAACCTGGGTACAATCTGGTTAATAACAAAATGCGCAATCATTTCTCCATCATTGCTAAATGTTTGCATGGCCTCGACCCACTTAGTGAAGTAGTCTACCACCACAATGATATAACAATGCCCCATAGTTGAATCTGGGTGGCAAGTAGTGAAATCAATCCCCCAGTTGGTGAAGGGACCAACAACACTAACTGGAAACATGGGAGTAGGGTGTGCCCGCATCTTCCGAGAGAATATCTAGCATGGGTGACACTTCTTGACTACTTCAACAAGATATTTGATCAACGAAGGCCAAAGGTATCCAGCGTGAAGAATTTTTTGGGTTGTTTCCAACCCAAACAAGTGACCAACACATGCTCTAGTGTGACAGTCATTCAACACAAGCTCTGCTTTTTCGTGAATGAGACAACTACGAAGAATGTAATCAACTCCTCAACGATATAAATTATCATCGATGATAAGATAGTTTCGTGCTTGATGGCATATCCGTCCATGCTCATCACTAGAAGAAGAGGAAGGGAACTTCAAAGTCTAAATATACACAAGTATATCTCTATACCAAGGGTTTGAAGATGCAATAAGGAAAATATCCCCATTGATGAGTGACTCTTCGGGAAAATCATTATCACTTTCGACCGGAAGTTCTGAAATTAGTTTAGCAAAGACCAAGGACTTTTTAGATTTCATCGAAACAAAATCCAATTCAAATTCTTATAGGATGAATATCCATCCACTGATTTTCCCGCCAATGACCCGTCTTGTCAACACATATTGAAAATGGTTCACGACAGTTACAACAATGGTCTTGCGAAGTAAGATGTAGTGATGGAAATGTTGGACAACATGGACAACTTCCAAAGCAATTTTCTAAACATGGGTGTAGTGGAGTTCCGGTCCTACCAAGCCTCGACTAAGATAGTAGATAACATGCTCTTTGAGCGCATCATCATCTTGGAACAATACCATGCCAATAGTAGACTCTGTGACAACTAAATACAACAAGAAATCATTTCCATAATCCAGAGGACTGATTAGAGGGGTAGACGTCAGAGCACGTTTCAACGCTTCGAAAGAGAACTAATTTTCTTCATCCAAACAGAATGGGACCCCTTTAATTAAGAGATGCATAAACCCTTTAGTAATATTTCCATAGTTAGCAAAAAAATGCTGAAGAAAGTTATCTTTCCCCTGTATACTTTGAAGTTGGGGGATTGTGCACAGGGGAGGCAATTTAACTATTGCCTCAACCTTCATAGGATCGACCATGATCCATTTAGTTGACATGATAAAACCTGACAAGTGACCCGATGTTACACAAAAACTACACTTATTCGGATTAATGAGAATCTGGTAGTAGCGACACCTCTCAAAGATAAGTCGTAAGTGGGTAGGATGATTAGATCTCTTACAAGAACGTGATGCCAGATCATCAAGATACGCCTCAACTATGTGTTTGAGGTCGTGGAAGTAAATTTTCGTGGCCCATTGAAAAGTGGCTCTAGCATTATTAAGGTCAAAAGGCATTTTATTATATGTGAAAGTACCCCAAGGACATGTAAATGCCATTTTATGTTGATCCTTGGGTTTGATCTGAATCTGGTTGTACCTGGAAAAATCATCCATAAAAGAAAAGACCTCACAACCCACACATTCATTGACATTATGGTCAATGAATGAGGTTGGAAAATTATCTTTCAAGCAAGTTTTTTTTAGATCACGAAATTCCATACACACACAGATCGTACCTTGATTTTTGTTGACAGGAACATGGTTCGACACCCATTCCATCAATTGCACTGAATAGATGAAACCAACCTTAATGAGTTTCTCTACCTCAGGCTTGATCGTCGTTGCCTTGCGAGGATTGACTAGGTGAAGCTTATTTCGGGTAGGATTAGCATCGTGGTAATTTGTAATCTTGTGTTCAACTATTCGTGGGTCAATGCCCGAAATATCCTCATAATACCATGAAAAAATGTCGTGAAATTCTTTAAATAATTCAGTATAGATCTGAATCTCCTCAGAGGAAAAATTTTCTTCACCGAAGACGTTTTCCACGATGCCAGGGGTTCTAGAGATGTCAATAAGAATTGTTGAAGCTATACTTACCATGTTTTCCTCGCCATAGATTCTGTGTATGGCCAGAGGGTTAACAAGACAAGTGGCATCTCCATTCATGTTCGTAGTGAATTATCTTTCCTCTACTCTCCTCATCTCTGGTAAAAAATAAGATTTGTGGTGAAGATCCTCCCAAGGTCTATCTGGCCTAGTCATTGCCTCCAAAATCACCTCGTCAGAGGGAAAGACTAAGTCTAAAGGATTGTAAGTGGTAAGAGGGTCTTGATCCCAAATAGGCTCTAGAACATGATCTAGCTCCTGTGGGGGAGCTCGATCAGGGTTGGTCGAGGCTTGCTGAACAATATTGTATGCAACCTCAGCAGTGGATAAGGGCATAGCCATTCCAGGGTTCCCAACCCCTTCCATCGAAGTCGATGGGGAAGGTAACATCCATGGGTCATTAAAGTAACTCATTTTAAAAGAAGTGTCTTGAAATATTATAGCCTTCGGCTAGTCTGGGACAACCGAAATAATCTTGACATCATTAGCAGGCGATGGATAATCAAATGTACGCATTAGAGATGGAAATAATCAGACACCTAAGTTGATGGTACCTGGCTACGGGTTGTCAATCATCGAGACTATGGATGACCCTGATGAAGGCTCAGGACAGGAGAAGGAAAAATAACCAATGATTATGATCTGGCCTTTGTGAGGAAAACATAAGACCCAAAAAATGGTGGATACAACCATTGTCATAGTGTAGGTCCAACTCCTCCCTAACAAAATATTGTAGTCGAGAGGTGCATCGACTACTTCTACCTCGACACACATGATGTTTCCCTTCGAATGCATAAGGAAGGAGGGAATTATGCCATGTGGTCTAAAATATTAGTCTTCAAACGCAGTTAGAAATGTGGGCGATGAAGACAACTTAGGTTGGCTAATGTCTTTCCAACATACCAACGACATCATGCAAGTTGAGGCACCCTCATCAACCACTGTATGGAAAATGTTCCATGTCAACGATTTCATGGCATACACCACTACTATCTGAAAAGGGATGTGGTGAGGCAAACAAGGTTTATAATATGTAGGGTAAAAAAAAGTCATTCCTGAGTTAGTAGTCTCCACTACTCCCAAGGTAGAAAACAATGCTTTCCTATGTGAGGGGAAACTCTAGAGGACTTCCAAAGCAGACATTGCACAAGGATCTTGTGCCAGATCCTCCATGATGGAGTAATTCTGAGCAACCCTTGTGTTTGGGTTGTGAGAAGCCTTCGTAAATGCACCCTTAGGGACGCGAGTCATAGTTTCTCCCACAGTCTTCTCAATTTGAAGAGGGGGCAGTGGGTTGGAGGCCTCTTTTACCTTCTCAACAGATTCTGGCATTCTTTAATTATGAGCCTTGGTCTGTAGATGAGCATCTGATCCCATCATATAAACATGTGCAACTCCATTATTAGCATTAGGCACAAGAGCTTGCTGATTTCCCCAAGGTGCATTCGTGGATAAGGAAGCTTGAGCCATATTTTTCCCTTATGGAAAAGGGTTGGTTAACATAAGAGGTTGTTGTTGTGCCAATAGCTTTTGGGCTTCCTCAAGCCCAGGGCATTGGTGAGTCAAGTGATTATCTGTGCAAAGATTACACAAAAATTTCACCTTCCTCTTTTCATTTTTACCCTCACCAACATTATTCACATCCTTCGTATCCCCTTTATCCTTCTTGTTTTTAGATTTCCTCTTTCCCTTAGATTGTTGGTTACCCTTGGGATTCATCGATTGCACACCGTGTACATTCAACCTTTGGATTACGGGGGTAGATGAACCAGGAGTTTGACTAGCCATAGTCTGTTGAATCGATAACTATTGTAACTAGTTAGTCAACTGATATGTGGGATTACTTTGTGTTGATATTGCTATGCCTTCTACGTGAAGCCCAGAATTCTATTTGGTCTTGTTGAAAGTTGACCGTGGTGTGTCCGAAAGGATCTCATACAACATACCGGATTGAGATTAAATCAAATCTAGTTGTTGGGATCTCATGATAGCCTCTTCTTTGGAAAATACCTAGATGTCACAACGTCTTTGGATACACAAGGCACCAAGGAATTTAGGAACCACTTGAAAAGAAATGTGAGAGGGACCTTCACTAAAAATGCTCTTTCATCGATGCCTTTCTTGGATGTGATCTGAGATATGGATGGCTTTTGTTTGCTCAAAGTTGGCCAAAAAATCAGTGTCGGCATTGTATCTTACTGGTAACTTTAAATGGTTTAAGAAAACCATAGGTAGGTCTTTAAAGTAAGCGTACTTCAAGCTATCGAGCTTAATATACCATTTCGTGACACCCCCTATAACAGTGCATTGAAACAAATGCCACTCAACAGAGTCATACTTTAACGATTTGGATGAGCACCATAAATGAAATTTCGTAACATGATCACCTGGATCTTCGCCAAGATTTCCTTCAAACTTAGGGATGTCCAAGGGAAACTTAGTCAGCATGGGGGGCCAACGCGGATCATGACGGATCAGGTCAGTTATTCAATAGCCTCGACATGGAAAATACAAATTTGTCAGGAAAGGTAATCTAGGTTGTTGTGGATTCAAAGGAAAAGAGGGGCCTAGATTTTGGATGGCACCAGGTTTCCAGGAAAACTTTTCCTGCTAGCCAGGGTTTGGGTAGAAACCATGGTGGCCCTGGCCAGTAAAAGGAGTTTGCTCTTGATTCTACATCGTCGACAGATTCCCATAGTTAGATGACATACCTTGTGTGAGGATTTATCCCTGCATGGTAATCTAAGGACCTTGGTTGGGGATGCCCCCAGTCAACCCTCCTGACATAGGTACTGAACCCTGCTCGAGGTTCCACTGAGTGTGGGAAGGGTTTCCCCCGATCAGCATCCCTTTTGAAGGAAACGAGCCCTTCCAGGGATTTCCAAGACCTTATGAGGAGTAAACTCATGTCATTATTTCTTGTGAAGGAACAAAGTCTTGCATAGGGTTTGGTTGACCAAAGACGGGGTTTCCCCTTGACAAGAAAGAAGATGATGAGAAATAATTATTTCCAAATGCATCAAACAAAGAAAAAGGCATAGACCCTACTAAAGTTATATAGAATTGATGCCCATGAATCCCCCCACTGAAAAAGATAGAACTGGGGTTAATCTCGATTAGTTGTTGGAAAGCACCTACGAGCAAAGTGGATAGAGGAGGGATATGACCCCCACCGTAAGGGATAACGTTAAATGGGGTAGTGGTTTCCACGAAAGATCCTTGTAGGGTAACATTATAAATCTCGGCCCCTAGACTTATAGTCTGTAGAGTAGAGTAGGTTAAGGTTAAACTAGAGTCGAAACCCGACATCCCATACGAAAAGGGAGTGCCATACATGTTCTGGATATAGGGAACAATGGTCATAGTCATTGAGGGGACTGTGCCATTTCCGGAAGTTGTGGGTGTCTGGACAGTTGTAGTCCTGATAGGTGGAGGTGGGGGAGGAGGCATGACAACCCATCCCATGGAAATCGAGATAGGAGTATGAGGACTCCCAAAAGAGGTAGCATTAGTTTCTTCCATCACCTCTCGTCTAATAAAATGACGTTCATGAGAAGTCACCTTAGGAGGGACTATATGAATAAGAAGCGGTGCTGATAAATCAGTGATCGAAGGGTTTGTGGGCCTAAATCCTTTAGCTTCAAGGTTAGAAATGATGGAATCCTTCAGTGCAGGAAGTCTTCTCTAGGAGATAGATCGGGCTTAGTTTCCTATGCCCTGATCACTTCAAATGAACCCTCTTGATCTAGCTTGTGCCTCAGCGGTGGCAGAGGTGGATCAAAAGTAACCAACGATAGGCCCTGAAGCCTAAGTGAATGGCGGAGTTGTTGATATTCCACCTTTTGAAATGATCAACCGACACTCTAAGGTTAAGCTAGTTCAAAACATAGAGCATACACTAAAAATTTCCTAACGGAAAATAAAGAAATTAACTGACTAGCGAGAAGAACAATTACTCCAATCAACACTACAGAAACTTACCGATGCAAGTGTAAATCGAACATGGAAATAGCCTCCGGGTATACTCTACAAAGTGTGATCCAACATCTTCCCTAGGTACCATGGTATACCCCCGCAGTCACCCATCTAATTCCCTAAAAACATGCAACTAGGCTTCCAGCTCGTAGTCAGTGACCGGGTGAGTAGAGTCAACAGTTGGACTGATTGTAATGAGAAGGATAACAAAGTCCGAATCCTTTCAAGGGTAGAAAAGGAAAATGGTCTGGAAGACAACTGAGGATCTCGAACGTATTTGAGGTCCATGAGGCTCCATATTCAAATGTGATCAATGAAAATTCCAAGAACGACCCTCAACATATGATCCCCACTATGTTTGGTCCGACTTTGGAGGGTTTATCTCCTCTACCTTTCCTCACGTGACCTCGTGTTTAGCCCCTATGTTAGAGTGGGGTACTGACTGAATCTTACGAAACTGGGAATTCACACTCCCTATCATAGAATCTTATGTTTGTTTAAGCGGCCTTGAAGATTTTCCTCTCCACACTTGTTTCAAGGCCCTAAATCCTATACTACTTGGTGAACCGTACAAAAAAAGTCTAGTTGATTTTAGTCTTAATCATTGATTTTAAGCGGCTTGATTTACTCAAAAGAGTACATACATGCAACTTATGGTGTTTTCAACAGATGACAGAGAAGAAATAAAATATTTAAAATATCACATAGAAAGTAAACTACATTCTACAATTGAAAAATGGATTTTAATCTTTGTAAGTGCAAACTTTTCAAAATATAGTCCAAGATCCTAAAATGAAAAAAAAAATCTAGAATGCGCTTTTTGTTTCACAATGCAAATGCAAACTACTAAACTTTCAAGGAAATATCATAGAAGGAACTTTGGAAATGAAACTCTTTTCTTTTGTAATAAACAACCTATGCTACAACTACCAAACAAAAATGCATAACTAAATTAAACTGCAATTTTATTTTTATTTTTGAATGCTTTGAAAATAAAATCAAATGATATTTTTTTCGTTTTTCAAAGCACAAACAAGGTAAAGAAAAAATAAACCCAAGACTAACACAAAACCTAAGCTACTGCTTGAACGCATGGATTCACTGGAATCCACATGAGGATCTAACCCTTATAATTTCACCCTAAACCTTAAAAGAAAACAAAAGAAATAAAGAAACAACAAGCGTTCTTTACAAATTGCAAGATAAACGGAGTCTTTAACCTAACTAAACACAAACAACAAAGACCATGAAGAGTTCAGGAAGGCCTAAGAAGCAAAGAGCTTCTTTCCAGAAAAGACAACGTCTTTTTTAAAAACCCTTCCAAAACACAGAGACGCGTGATGTGCATGAGCATCCTGCGTATGTACGCAGGTTGTATACTATGCATAATGCATATGTACACATGTTATACAGAGGATAGGGCTCTTACACCTCTGCAATTTTTCAAAAAAGAAAAATGTTTGGACAAACAACTAGGGAAGGGATGCTAGTAGGCACATGGAAGGTGACCAGAGACCCAAACTGACTCAGAAAACTTAGAAAACTAAAAAAGAAACTGAAAAAAATCAAATCAAACCAAAATATCCCAGTAAGACCCTAGAGAGACTCCACAGTGGAGTCGCCAATTCTGCTATGGGGAAATTCCCCCTAAACTGGGTCTAAAGAATAAGCAGAGTGATAACTCCCTTAAAAGATTGAATTATCTTTAATCTACCCCAAAACCATCTAGACCAAGTGATAAGAGAAAGAGAGAAGATAAGGTTAATGAGTGCACCTTAAACCCTTACGGTTGATGTAGACATCTTCCACTTGTTGTTGCCTCCTAGATCACAGATCTCCTCCCAAATATGACCTTCAAGGGGTTAATAATACAATGCAACAATATATACAATCTCTAGTGATCACTTTAAAAGCCTAAATATATATATATATATAAATGCTCAAATTAACAAGAACATGTACACATAGGGTTTTGGGACAAAGATAATCTCTTTTATCCAAATTCAAGATAAAAGGTTACAACCTTTGTTTGCGAACACTTCTCTAAGAACCAAGTCTGGGCTCCTCTGTCGTGGCTCCAATGGCATAAATCCCACATAATATTCTCACAACTAACATACCATCAAGGGAAGAGGTAAGGTTTGCATAGGGAGAATGGATGGAGGGGAAAGTTGAGGCTAAAACTTAGAGCATGATGCAAATCTTGGGCAATGAGAGGGAAAGGATTTTGGCAGAGTTTTCTTATTCTCTTGTTCATATATCTAAATGACTCCCGAATGTAAATGTGTTGAAACTGCACATAATAGATCTAGATGGGAATTGACATACAGAGTTGCAGAGAAAATATAAGAAAAGAGAAGTAGGAGAGAAAGAATGGAAGAATTCACATTGACCAAATGAACAATTGATAATTTACACATGAAATACTCTATATAACTCAACCAATGCACACTGGAAGAGAATCCAATGTGCCATAGTGGTGGTCTAGAGTGATCTGGACACACACCAACAATTACATAAGTAAACTGCCACCTAGTCTAGTCTCTCGGGTAGTTACGGGAGGGAACTGCCACCTAGCTGAGTTAACTAGTCTATCAGTCTTCAGGTAACTAACTGAAACAGAGTGAAGTGAGGAGGAGATCAAGGAATCATGAGTAATGTGCTAGTCTGATGATGATCCCAAGTACAATGTGCATTAGTTGGTGATGATCCCAATGTTGTATGGTGACAATACCAATGTAGCATCTAGACTTCACTCAACTGATCAAAATGAAGTGAAAACTGAAGAGAATATTCTCCCTAAGGGAATATTCTTTCTAAAATATAGGAGATTGAATAATGACTAATAAACATAGGAAAAACCTTGGGAAAAATAAATCCTAGGTGTGTGTGAAGTAACTCCAACACCCCCCTAAACATCACTATGGTGAAAATAAAGAATGGTTCCCGACAACGAGGCCATGATAGGTACCCAAATACAAAAGATACACTGAAATAAAGCGAGGAAAGAGGGAAATCCCCCCCCAAAGTACAATGTATGTAAAAAGAAGAACTAATAGTTGCTAGGCAACTGTGTCCTTCACTCCAAGATAACTTCGCAAAGAATGGAACTTCTGCTCAGTGAAGGTCTTGGTGAAGATGTCTACAGTCTGTTCTTTTGAAGAACAAAACTGCAGGTCGATGATACCCTCGTGTACTAAGTCTCGGATGTAGTGCATGTGGATCTCGATGTGCTTTGTCTGCTGCCTCTGAACTAGATCTCTACAGAACTTCAGAGTGATCTCATTGTCACACCAGATGATGATCGACCGATGAAACTGAATCCCCAAATCAGTGAGAAAATGTTGTAGCCACATAGCCCAAATGGTTATGTTAACTACCCCTCTGTACTCTTCCTTGGCTGTAGATAGAGAAATAACAACCTGCTTCTTGCTCGACCAACAGATAGGCCCAGAAAAAAGTCTGAGTGACTAACCAGATGTGGACTTGTGATCAGTGCTATTGCCAGCCCAGTCAGAATTAGTGAACCCGATGAGATCCAATGTAGATTCTGCTACATAATGAATCCCAAATGTGATGGTTCCTTGTACATATCGAAGGATACACTTTGCAACCTTCCAATGTAGCTCATGTTGCTCCTGCATGAACCTAGAAACTGCGCCAACTACATAGGAGAGGTTTGGTCTGGAGTGTGTGAGATACAACAAGCTCCCCACTAGATGTCTGTACAATGTGTTGTAAATCAATGGAGTGTCCCCGCCATCCTAAAGTTTTACTCCTAATAGGAAAAGAGTCAGGGTAGAATTGCAGTCTATCATGTGAAATATCTCAAGGAGATCTCATGCATACTTGGCCTAAGATAGTTTGGTTCCTGATGCATCATGACTGATCTCGAGTCCAAGGAAGAAATGTAGTGGAACCATGTCTATCATCAAGAACCTGTCATGTAGAATCTTCTTGATTGCAACAATCGTTGAAGT
The DNA here is from genome assembly GCA_009831015.1 of Picea engelmannii. NCBI lineage: Eukaryota > Viridiplantae > Streptophyta > Pinopsida > Pinales > Pinaceae > Picea > Picea engelmannii. Next base: position 19,993 of record ML851183.1, read on the forward strand.
CGAGCAACTGGTGATCAAAAAATCATCAACATACAGAACTAAGAGTAGAAGTGAATCAACTGTCCTCAACATGTAAACATTTAGGTCTGATTTACAACGTACAAAGTTTTGTGATAGTAGGTAGGATTCCATCTTGGCATACCATGCCCTTGGAGCATGCTTGAGTCCATAAAGAGATTTCTTCAGTCGACATACCAAAGATGAATCATGCATAAATCCCTGGGGCAGCTCCATATAAATATCCTCGTAGATATCACCATGAAGAAATGCATTATTCACGTCCATATGATGGACTTCCCATCCCTTGGTTGTTGCAATGGCAAGTGCCAAACATATGGAATCCATCTTCGCTATGGGAGCGAAGGTATTATCATAGTCAATGCCATGCACTTGCTGAAAGCCTTTGGAAACAAGCATGTCTTTGTATCCGCTAATATGTCCATCTGTTGTGCTCTTGGTCATGTAGACCCATCTGTATTTGACAAGTTTCCTTCAAGAAGGAAAGGGAACCCGATCCCAAGTCTGGTTCTCGAGGAGAGAGTCGTACTCCTCCTGCATGGAGGATTCCCAAAAGGGATTTCCAATATCCTCGCCATAAGACTGTGGATCTGAAGAATGAACCAAGAAAAGATACCTAGGTGGAAATGGTTTAGTGGTAGTGAGTGCAAGAGGAGGCTCCTAGAAATCATCTCAAGTCCTCCTGGTATCAGCTAGATCCCCAACAAGATCCCCTGCATCCTGAAGAGTATTTTGAGCCCACTTGGGCCTCGACTCTGGATCTACATCTGCATCTTCATGCACTGAATCTGCATATGACTGTAATGAATTTGTATCTGGATCATCTGAATCCTATGAATCAGAAATCTCATCTGAAGAAGAGTCAGCATGTGCATGATCATCATCTCTAACAGGTGGAAGAACAAAGGTGTCTGCATGTGGATGCCGAGGTACACACGAGACACTTTCCTTGAATTGGACACTACGCTCAATGATGAGTCGATCCAAGGAAATATCAATGAGTATGTATCCCTTCACATTGTCAGGGTATCCAATAGAAATACACTCTTTTTTGTGGATCAAGTGCCTTCCTCTTTTCAGAGGGAATCTAGGCCCATGCACCTGAACCAAAAATACAAAAATGGGTCACTTCCGGTTTGAGGCCTCTCCAAGCCTCATAGGGGGTATTATGATTGACAGATCTATGGGGAGATATGTTTTGGATGTAGGTTTCACAATTAAGTGCTTCGACCCATAATCTCTATGATAGTAACTTTTCATGTAGCATGCAAGATTCCATCTCTTTTAGAGATCTGTTTTTCCACTCAGCAACTCTGTTTTGTTGTGGAGTATAGGGAAATGTGTGTTGCAACTGAATCCCTGCCTCATGAAAAATATTTTGTATCTCATGGTTGACATACTCTCCCCCATTATCAGTTCGGAGGATTTTTATTTTCTTTCCTGACTGTGTCTCAACAAGGGATTTGAAATATTTGAGGTGTTGGAAGACCTCTGATTTTTTCCTTAGAAATAAAATCCACATGAAGTGTGAGAAATCATCAACAAAAATGAGCACGTACCTTGCTTTGTTGATTTATGGATGTGGAAAAGGGCCCATGAGGTCACTATGGATCAGGTCTAAAGGAGATTAAGCCCTCTGCGTCTTTCCTTTGCCGAATTTCTCTTGAGGGTGTTTTCCAAGAACACATCCCTCACAAATTCCTTTGGAGAAATGGATGTATGGTAGACCATAAACAAATCCCTTCTTTCCAAGTTGTTGCATAGATCTAAAATTTAAATTTCTAAACCTTTGATGCCATATCCTACTGCTTTCATTAGCATGGGTAAGTAGTAAAGCAAAATCTGGTTCAATAAATTCATAAAATGTGTAAAGCCTAGATTGATGATTTACCTCACCGGTAGAAACCATGGAATTGGTTTTCATGTCATTTATATCCACTGCATCAGGTGTGAATATGACTTTCTTTCTGGTGCTAGAATTTTTCCTCTGATATATGGAGAAAATATTGAAGGAGAGTTTGGGAACGTGCAACACATTCTCAAAGCTTATGTTGGTGAGTTCAATCATTCCTTTGTTGGTGACCTCAACTGGAGAGTTGTCCCCCATCAGAATAGGAGGACCTTTTCATGCATCTAATGAAGAATAGACCTATTTTATGGAATCCATGTGGTGTGATGCTCCTGAATCTACGATCCAAGCATCGAGAGAGGAGTTGATGGAAATTAAGGCATGGCTAGAATTGCCTTTCTTGGGATTCTGATCTTCTGGCTTCTTCTTCTTGGAATCCTCGGGGATGCGATCTCCAAGGTTGTTTTGTTGAAGTATCTGGGTCATTATATCTATCTATTTATGTATACATTCGGATTCTGGATGGAATCCTTTATGGCATTATGTGCATTTATCCCCTTTTCTTCCCTTTCCAGATTTGGATCTGGAGGCATCGTTGAATGGTTTTGGGTACCCTTCCTTCCTCGGATTTGGATGAGATTTCATTTTGTATCTATATTTATATTTATGATATTGATGACCACTAACATCTTGCATAGTAAGTGCATGCACCTTTTGTCCTTTGACTTTTCCCATGTTGATGAGCTTGGTATCCTCTTGTGTCAGAGATTCGTTGAATTCCTCAAGAGAAGGCATCTTCCAGGTGGCTCTAGAGGAGAATATAACTGAATGGAATGTCGATAAAAACATTGAGAATTTAGGACCAAGTTTGGATAGAATGGTGAGAACCATTTGTTTCTCCTCCTTAGATTTATCAACCCTGCAAGCCTTGTGTTGCGACAATAAATCCTTATATTTTGTAAAGAAATATTGGATATTGTCGAAGCTTTTTGGATCAAATGTGAGAAATTCCACCTCGAGCATGTGTCCCCTCATCTCATCTTGTTTTCCAAAAATCCCTTCCATGGTGGTCCAAGATTCATTGGGGGTTTTACAAGAAGATGTGTGAAAAAGGAGATCGAGAGAAATGAGACTGCAAATTGTTTTGAATGCTTCATCCATTCGATTTAGATACTTGGATTTTTCTATGTCTGATGTTGGTTCTCTCTATGTGTTAATGGTTAACCTATACAATCCTCTTCTTTGAAGATGCATGATCATCTTCTCCTTCCATGCAAAGAAGTTGTAACGTGTAGGAATGAATTCTTTTGGGAATTCAATTTTTCCACTGTGTTCAATCTTCAGTACCTGCAAAAAATAATTTGGTGTGGCTTTTCCCTAACAGTTTGTTGGCTCTGATACTATGTAAATGTGTTGAACCTGCATAGAATAGATCTAGCTAGGAATTGACATACACAGTTGTAGAGAAAATAGAAGAAAATAGAAGCAGGAAAGAAAGAATGGAAAAAATCACATTAACGAAATGAATAATTGATAATTTACACATGAAATACTCTGTATAACTCAACCAATGCATACTAGAGGAGAATCCAATGTGCCATAGTGGTGGTATAGAGTGATCTGGACACACACCAGCAGTTACAGGAGTAAATTGCCACCTATTCTAGTCTCTTGGGTAGTTACGAGAGTGAACTGCCACCTAGTTGAGTTAACTAGTCTACCAGTCTTCAGTTAACTGACTGAAATAGAGTGAATTGAGGAGGAGACTAGGGAATCATGAGTAATATTCTAGTCTGGTGATGATCCCAAGGACAATGGGCATAACCGGTGATGATCCAAATGTTGCATGGTGACAATACCAATGTAGCATCTAGACTCCACTCAACTGATCAAATTGAAGTGAAAACTGAAGAGAATATTCTCCCTAGAAGAATATTCTTCCTAAAATATAGGAGACTGAATAATGACTAATAAACATAGGAAAAAACTTAGGAAAAAGAAATTGTAGGTGTGTGAAAAGTAACTCCAACACCCAAGACCTCTTTTTGTATGAGAAAAAGATGGCTATTCAGTTTGGGCATGGGATACAAGGGGTAAAATGGTTAGGAAATCCTCCATAGCTCGTAAACTCGACCGAACTACGTGCAATTTTATATTTTTTTTCAACTTTTGGAGGTAAATGTGGACTAGCATATGCATGTGGGCTAACTAGCATGCATCTCGCATGTGTACACAGACTATTAATGTAGCAGGGCACGCACAGTATCCAAAAAATGGTTTTTTAGAAGAAAACCTCAACAGTATGTTTGGAAAAGTATGCAAATGGATGGGCCAATGTCTTGGATGCATATATGTGGCATTTTTGGACTATAACATTTACCAAGAACTCTTTTGGAAAAGTGTATGTTGGGCAAGTTTGTGACCATATCCTTTTTGCATAGTTGTTGCATGTATTTGAAGTTTAGATGGCCAAATCTCTCATTCAATAATCTACTAGTATCATCATCATGCGTTAGTAGTAAAGAAGAATCAGATTTAGCAATGAACTTATTGAAATCATACAAACGAGATTGGTGGTTTACCTCACCAAAAACAATCATGGAGTTATCATTCATATCTTATATGGTTATGGAATTAGGAGTGAAATCCACCCTTTTTCCTGTACCAGAATGCATTTGATCAACATAGAGCCGATTCACAAAGATTTTTGGAACATTCAAGACATTCTCAAAACTTCCATGTTGGAGTTCTACTTTCCATTGGCCAATGACCTCACCTAGGGTATCATCTTCCATGAACATGGGAGGACATGTGCATGTAGAAATAAAAGATAAAACATTTTTTGTTGCTACCATATGATGGGATACACTTGAATCTAAGATCCGTGCATTGAGAGAAGAGTTAATGAAAATCAATGCATGAGAGTTACCTTGTTTTTCTAGTGCTTGATCTTCTGACTACTTCTTGGCAACTTCGAGAAAGCAATCCCTAAGGTTGTTCTTTTGAAGTATCTATGCCATCATATCAATTTGTTTCTTTATACATGAAAATTTAGGATGATAGCTATGGTTGTAGTAACCACGTTTGTTCTTAACTTTATTTCCTTTTCCACCTTTGGATACTAAGGAACCATCAAAGGGTTTGGAGTACCCTTCCTTCTTTGGCCTTGCATGCGCCTTTTCCTTGTTTTTCTTCTTAGACTCTCAATTGGAAGTGTTTCTTCTTTTATGCATAGCAAGTGCATCTGCATTAGATCCCTTAATTATCTCCATTTTGATAAGCTTATCGTGCTCATGTGTGAGGGCTTCAATAAGTTGATCCAATGTCAGCATTTTCCAAGTTGTTCCTGAAGTGAATATGTTTGTATGGAATGATGAGATGAAAACAACATGATCCCGACCAAGTTTTGACAAGATAGAAATGATTAACTAATTGTGTTGAGTGAATTTGTCTATTCCACATCCCTTTAGATGAAGGAGGAGGGACTTGAACTTTGTAAAGAAGTCCTGGATGTTATCAAAATTCCTCAAATCTAAGGAATTCAACTTGACCTCGAGCATATGGCCTCTCATTTCATCTTGTTTTCCAAAGAGATCCTCCAACTCGAGCTCGAGCATATGTCTATAAGGAACCACATCATCTTCATATTATTTAAATCACCTTCAGACAATGTCGACTATCAATCAAATATCAAAAGTAAACACAAGATGACAAAACGTGTTGTTGCGCAAACTATGCTGCATTTTTCTTGTAGGTGGTGGTTGTGCAGCGGACTTGCTACGCAATAGTGACAAAATGACCAAAACACCTCCAACTCATCTTGAATGGTTCGAGAAGTGTGTCAGCTCATCTCCAACGAACATCAAAAGTGGAAAGCATGATTTTGGGTTTCATTTATTGTCATATGAATGCCGTTATAGTTTAATTAAATGAGTCCAAGTCGACTCCTTCTTTTTAGTAGTTCGTTAAATATTTCATGTTGATTATGTGCAACTGTTAACACTGTTGTAGGATCATAGTTGGATCTGAATTTGATACTATAGACATATGTTTTTGTACATATTCATGCAGCCATGAAAATAAAAGGATTGGCAAGTGTGTAAGGGAATATTATTGAACATATTGTAATATTTCTTTGTTGTTAATGAAAATTGTTGGATCAGAAGTCCTTGAGTTTGACCACGGAGATACATGTGATTGTGATATTGTATGCATGTGATTTTTCATTATTTGCTTTGATGTCTTATACTTGATATTGTACATTTTCTTCTCTGTGCTGATGTGAAATATATGTATCATAACTCATCTTTATCAGATTCTCTGTTGCATGTAGTTTGAGTTGTATTTCTACTATAATTTGCTTAAGATCCATCCTTGTTAGATGCCTTGAGGGATTATTGTTTTCTCTGTAACCTGCTATCTAAAACACATTTATTTGTCTTAGAATATTACTTTTTGTCTTGCCTATGTTCAGTCATTTCTTAAATCTACCAGGTATCCAATAAGCTCTTTATTGATTTCTAACTTTAGTGACTCCATAGCTCAATATATTTTCTACCCATATTTCCACCAACCCTATAAATTCATTTTATCTAGAGATCTAGCCTTTGATTTTAACCAAATCAATCCTTTCAATGATTGATTTGAAGAGAGAGAGCCCTCTCTAGTTGGAAGGGATAGCTTCCAGACCCAAGTTGGTTTTGAGGTTACTCTTGTGTCTTTTTCCTTTCATCCAAGGAAATAATAGAGATATAACATTTTGGTGTCGTTGTCAGGGAGCAAAGGTGAAATTTTCCCTGGGAAAACGACAAAAAAATTCTAAAACTGGTTCCTGAGAGTGACAGTGAACTGAATATAGCTCTGGCTGAATTTTCACTCCGACGACTCCAAATTTGAAGATCAGTTGCTGAAGATAAAGTTTTTTACAGAATCTTGGTTACCCAAAGAAAATACACAAGGAATCATCTAGATCCAGATCCTCCACAAGCCATTGACAACCCAGAAGGAATTCTGCTCAAAATTAACAAAAAAGCAACTAAATCATTTTTTTTTTGGACAGAGTTTTGTCATTGCCTAAAGGTGGAATAAAAAGAATTGACGACCTTGAATTTGATATTAAATTTGAGCAGTCTTTGTTTATATCCAAGTCAACATCTTATTTGACTGAAATTATATTTGATAATAAAAAATTTCAAACCTTTATTATTGTTGTCCCTATCCAAGTTGTAGTAATTCCCAGTGAGATCATACAATCAGGTCGAACCCCTCCTAGAGTCATGGAAACACGATTTCCCCCATTATTTCTCCCTGCTGCACTTCATGAACTACCACAGAATTATGCACAAAGAATCATACAGTTTGATGCAGAAGGGGATGTAGCAGCCCAACAACATTTAGATAGGTTCATTGATTTCATAGATCTTGAAGAAGTAGATGATGAAGATGTTAAGATGAGGTTATTTGCACAAAGTTTTTCAGGAGCAGTTAGGAAATGGTTTAAATCTCTCCCAGCGAATAACACTCCTAACTTTGAAAATTTTGAAACTCTTTTTCTTGGGAGATGGCGGAGTAAGAAAAAACCTTTGCAATTATTGACACAATACAACCATTTAAAGAGACTCCCTATTGAGTAGTACATGAATTTTCCAATAGATTTATGAATATCTATAACTCCATTCTTGATCAAGTAAATCCTCCCTCAGGAGTTTCTCAACTCCATTATGTTGATGCATTCGAGAGTGAATTTTCCTTGTTACTAAGAGAAAGAATGTCCACTTCTCTTACTGATATGATGAATGATGCAATCGAAGTGGAATTGAATTTAGCTGCATCAGGAAAGATAAATATCCAAATAGAATCTGATAGAAAGAAATCTAAATAAGAAACACTACCCTCTACTTCTCAAGGTTTAGATGAAAATTTTGACTTAATGGTAAATACTATGGAGAAATTGGTGGAAAAATTGTCATTAGATGATGAGCCCCATGATTTTCAAGCCAGAAATCAAAACTTTAGGAGACCTCCAGTTCCTCAAATAAGACAGAGAGAACAAAGGATTCCAATTGATCAGCGAGTTAGAGCTCCTTTCCAAAATAATTATGTTGCAGAATTGTTTGAGGAACCTCCTGAAGATATTCATTGTTTTGGTCTAGAAGTGTCACAAGTTTACTTAACTAAAGAATAACATGACATGTTTATGCAATATGAGGAATTAACGGAGAAAGAGGATTACATGAAAGGATATTAGAATGCCATCATGGAATTCAAAAACAATATAACCTCAGGAATAAGAAGATTGCAACAAGTAATCCAAAGGATCCTAAAGCTGACATTCCCTCTTCCAATCATCAAGAAAAGGTTTTTCCAAAGAAGGATACATCAAATATAGGTAAACAGAAAGAAGATCCTCCAAAATAGAAAGAATATCCTCCTAGAGATGTTCTAGAGGTAAGAAGAGAAGAAATTCTAAAGGAAGTAGAAAAAAATCAACCCTCCTTTAATTTTGAAAATGAAATGGAAAATATTAAGATTTCTTTACCTTTTAATGAGATGATCAGAAATATGGAATACAAAAGTCAGATTGTAAAGATGCTTAAAATGGAAAAGACCTCAGAAACCCTTAATGTCCAAGATGACCATCCTGATATTTTATTTGGTCCCCGGGTTGAGGAAAGTGGAAATGATGATGATGTGCCTCCTTTCTATGTCAACCTAAATATTCATAATGTAACTCTTCATAATGCAATGTTAGATTCAGAAGCATCTCAAAACCTGATGCCAAAGGTAATCATGGAAGAGTTGGGTTTGGATATCACTAGACCATAAAAGGATTTGTTTTCTTTTGATTCAAGAAAGGTGAAATGTTTGGGTTTAATCAAATATATTGTTGTTACGTTAGCTTAGATCCCATCAAAAACTATGATAATGGATGTAGTTGTCGCAGATATTCCTCCTAAATTTGGAATGTTACTATCAAGATCATGGGATGCTAAACTCAAGGGTACCTTACAAATGGACATGTCCTATGCCACAGTGCCAGTATTTGGTTAGGACAAAAGGTTATACAGGGAGGTTCATTTGAAATACATGGTGAGCAACAAAGATAAACCCAACAATCACCCTATTTATTCAATTGAGTTTGACATTGGATCTTCTATTTTCTATAATGATTTGTGTTGTGAGGACGATGATCGGATTGTTTCAAGGGATCAATAAACATGATTAGTTTCAAGACAGAACAACAAGGAGGATGAAGGTGTTTGGAATATGGATTTTGATGGAGCAAACAACAAAGAGGGAGAAAGGGTAGGTGTTTGGATAATTTCTCATGACACTGCTTCAAAACTGTGTTCTTATAAATTGGATTTTGATTGCACAAATAATATGGCCGAATATGAAGCTTTTATTTTAGGATTGGGGGTTTTAAAGCATTTAAAGGCTAAGAAGATATATCTGCATGGATATTCTAAGCTTATAATCAACCAAATTAAAGGTACATATCAAACTAAACATCCTAGAATGAGAGAATATAGGAGCATGGTATTGGATTTGCTTGAATATTTTCTAAATATAACATTTCAGTGGTACCACATGAACAAAATCAGATTGTAGATGCTCTTGCCACATCAGCGAGAATTTTTAAAATTTCAATTTATCCCAAAAAGGAATATGAAATTGAAGTAAAACACAGGCCATCTATCCCAGATAATTTTAAACACTGGAAAGTATTTGAAGATGAAAAACAGATTATCAGTTTTTTGCAGTCGAAAGAAGAGTATGAAAATGTCCAAATTGATGAAGAATTTTTTTATGATGAAGATGAAAATGAAAATCTTGTATCAATCTCATATAGGTATGTGAATCAGATAGCATGAAGAGAGATTATTCAACTAAAGAACAATACAATTCCAAAGGGTATTTTGCCTCTTGAAAAATTGATTGATGAAAATGATGTGGCTAAAAATCATAGGGCAAGTCCAAATGAAAGTGAGGTTGATGAATTTAATATAGGGACTGATAAAGAACCTAAAATTGTCAAGTTGTCTAAGTCCCTGTCCTCTGAAAATAGAAAGAAATATCTTGAATTAATGAGACAGTTTTCTGTTGTGTTTTCTTGGAGTTATGAAGACCTAAAGGTTTATGATAAAGGCATCATTCAATATATGATACCAATTAAAGAAGATCAGAAACCTTTCAGACAAAAATTGAGAATAATAAATCCACTCTTGTTGCCACTCATTGAGAAAGAAATAAGGAAGTCATTTGATGCCAAGATAATTGTTTCTTTAAGATTCTCCAAATGGCTAGCTAACCTTGTACTTGTCAGAAAGAAAAATGGAGAAATAAGGCTTTGTATATATTTTAGAAATTTGAATAGAGTTTCTCTTAAAGATAATTATCCCTTGCCAAAAATGGATCACATCCTACAAAAGATTGTAGGCTCCTAGAGAATGTCAATGTTGGATGGGTTTTCTAGATACAACCAGATCATGGTGCACCCAGATGACCAAGAGAAGACAACATTTACAACCCCATGGGGCACTTTCATGTATTCTAAGATGCCTTTCGGACTCATGAATGCAGGGGAAACTTTCCATAGGGCTATGGACATAGAATTCATTAAGGAGAAAGATAAATTCATTGTGATTTACTTGGATGATATAACTGTGTATTCAGATTCTGACAGTGAAAATTTGCAACATTTGAAATAGGTGTTTGAGAAATGCAGAAAATGTGGGATCTCTCTCAAACCAAAAAACTCAAATTTTGCTATGCAAGAAGGAAAACTGTTGGGACACATAATTTCAAGAGATGGGATCAAAATTGATCCTAACAGAGTGGCTACAATACATAAAATTAGTATTCCAAGGAGAAAAAATGAGCTATAATCCTTTTTAGGTAAGGTAATTTTTTAAAGAAATTTTATCCCTAACCTTGCTAAAATAATAGAGCATATCACAAACATGTTGAGGAAAGGAAATGAAATAAATGGACAACAGATGAAAAAAATTATTTTGAAGAGGTGAAGGAAGCCCTAACCAAAGCTCTTGTGTTAATCAACCCATATTTTTCAAAGGATTTTATTGTTTTCTCCTTTTCCTTAGAACACACTATAGCAGGAGTATTAATGTAGAAAAATGATCAGAACCAAGAGCAACCTATTTCCTTTTTCAGTAGGTCTTTAAGAGATTCAACTCTTAAGTACTATATTATGGAGAAACATGCATATGCCTTAGTTAAGGCTTTGAAAGAATTCAGGATGTATTTTTTACACTCTCATGTCCTTGCATATGTTCTGATCCAAGTGGATATTGGAGGCCACCCACCTTTTCCAAATGGCTCAAAACAGTTTTCTGGCCATTTTGGCAATTTACTATTTTTAGCAGGTTTTCACTTCCGGGGCCATTTTGAGGGCCTAAATGAATTTTTTTCGAGATCGAGGTTCTCAATGATAGC
>ML851183.1:31415-43187 GCA_009831015.1 Picea engelmannii
TGATGCACTAACTTACCCAAACGGGGCCCACATGACTTTTGGCGCTTCATCTCCTAGGGTAAGGTTTTTGGATGTCTATGACTTTTGGCATTCCCGTCTATTGTAAAAAGGCCTCTAGAGCCTCATTGTAATCATCTTCTTGCGAATGCGAGTAGCCGTCACATCTCTTCTCAGAGATAAGATGCCACCATTGTAGCGAGTCTTTCACTCTGTATTTTTACAGTCTCTGTACATTTCTTTCATTAATAGAAATCGTGTATTACTGTATCTCTGTGTTTATGGTTGCATCTCTGATATATTTCTGTTATATTACTGGATATACGCGATATCTCTGTGCATTTCTTTATTATATCTCCGCTCTCATTTCGTGCCGAAAATAATCCGGATCATGTTCCCAATAGTGTTGTGAAGGATATATTGACTCAACCTGATCCTAAGGGAAAGAGAGGTAAGTGGATTGCAGCCTTGTGAGAATATGACGTGGAAATTAAGCCTACGAAATTAATCAAAGGACAAGGTCTTTCTCAAATGATGACTCAATCTAATTTTGATTTATTGGGAGTAAATTTTATTTCTAATCTCTCACAAGATATAGAAGAAGAAACCTCTCCTCAGATAAGTTAGAAATTTTTGGATTCATCTTGGTACAGTGACATCATCTTTGTTTTACAAAATTTGTAGGTCCCTCCTGAATTGTCAAAAACTAAAGACATGTTTTTGAAGCAAAAGGAAATAAAGTTTTTCATGATTAATGATTCCCTCTACTGGAAAGACCCGGGTGGAGTATTATTGAAATGTCTTACAGAAGTTGAAGCTCAACAAACCATGAAAGAGTTCCATGAAGGTGATTGTGGAGGTCATCATTACTGGAAGACAACAGTTAATAAAATTTTGAGATCATGTTTCTATTGGCCTACCATATTTGTTGATGTCTATAAAAAAGTTTCTACTTGTCACGAATGTAAGATTTTTGAAGGAAAAAGAAAATTGTTTCCTTTACCACTGAAACTTATTTCTATAAAAGCCCCTTTCCAACAATGGGGTTTATATTTCATAGGGTAAGTACATCCTTCATATTCATCTCAACGCAGATGGATTTTAACAACCACATATTATTTCACAAAATGGATAGAATTTGTACCTACCCGTCAAGCCATTAATTCAATCATAATACAATTTCTAGAAAGAAATATACTCTCAAGGTTTGGTTGTCCAAGAAGGATTATTACAGATAACACTCTTGATTTTAAGTCTAAGAAACTAGTTGAATTCTGCAATAATTATGGTATCACACTCAGTCACTCAACAACCTATTACCCACAAGGTAATGGTTTGGCCGAATCATCTAATAAGAGTTTGATCAGGATCATAAAAAAGTTACTACAGGAGAAAAATAAATCTTGGCACAAGAAACTGATTTTTTCACTTTGGGTAGACAAAGCGAGTACAAAGAAGTCTATTGGAACATCTCCATTGTAGCTTGTTTATGGTACAGAGGCATTTTTTTCCTACTTCTATTGGACTACCAATCATGAAGTTGTTGCAAGAAGTAGATGTTGAACCAAACCATGTTCAAAGAATAATAAGTCAATTAGTTTGTGTTCATCAAATGAGAGAAGAGGTTTTTAATAAAGTTCAACTATATCAAGACAAAATGAAGAATTTTTTTGACAAGAGAACTAAGGCTGATGACTTTCAGATCAATGATTTGGTTTAAAAATGGGATGCAAGAACTGAAGACAAGGGTAAACATTCTAAATTTGAAAATCTTTGGAAGGGGCCATACAAAGTTCCAACATATCATGGGAATAATTCATTCCTATTAAAAGAGCTCAATGGAGAATACATCAATGGAGGACTTGTTAATGACAGGTTTCTCAAGCACTATTTTACTTAAAGCATTTCATTTTTTCACTTCATTGTAAATATCCATTTATTTAGTATTTTTTCGTTTTGGGTACTGCTCAACAAAATTTGAAGCCCGAAGAAAAGGTCCTAAGGTCTGATGAGTAATGAAAAGTGTGTTTGTACATAAAATATCAAGTCAGTTTGAGTCATTTTAGTAGCAAATAAAGAGCCTAGTGGATAAAGGTACCAGTCTATCTTTTCTTTGGCACCTCACAGGGAGGATGCCATCCCCATTGGAGTCTGTGTTCGTGTCCTATAAATAGGTTGTTAGGTTTTGAATAAGATTATAGGATAAAGTCATGTCTTGGGTTAAATAATAACATTTTATGATTTTTTCTTAAATCATGAGTCATAGGTTTGTTTGTCATGGGAAGGGTTTTCTTTTTTAACAATGTAACTTATGGTTTTTTGTGCCAACATGTGGGTTGTCATGTCACTAAAAGGCCATTATGAAGGATCATGATATCAATTCAATTCAGTCAGAGTCAGTCTTGTCAAAGTTCTAACGATTTCATGAAATCAAATCTATCAAGGACACGTGGCATCATCAAGAAAACCATTGTGCAGCGTGAGTTGTTGCACAACGTCCTAATGATGTGTATTAAGGTACAATGAGGCATGATGGTAATAATTCATGATTTAAATTGAAGTTATATTTTAAATGTTTCCTTCCTCCGGGTAAATGAAGCATCAAGAATTGTTTCTCTTATCCACGACTTCAAAACCTCCCGGCCAAGCTTGTTGCGCAGGGGACGCTGCTCTCATTTGATGCACACAAGTCCCTGCTCTATTTGTTGTTGCACACTGCGCAGAGTTTGATGTTTTCATTACTGCGCAAAGGTTGTTGTTTTCATTATTGTGTAGAGGACGTTTCTCTCATTTGTTGTGCACAGGATCCAGAGTATCAGAACTTGAAGTGTTAACTTGATACAACAAGTTGAAAATTGCAACCTATTGTTGCGCACCTATTCTAATCATCGTTGCACTATAAGGTAGTTAGAGAGGTAGTGGGGGAGGGGCAGAGGACCCATAGTGATAATAGTGGAGGTCATTCAATGTAAGGTGGACTAGGTCCACTATATTATTAAATAAGGCCCACTATGGTAGTTAGATATAATAAATAGGTAGTTAGATATAATAAATGTAAGAGGACTTCTTAGAAGGTTCTACTTCTAGAAGATTCCTCCTCTAGAATGTTCTTAGGTGATGGTAGCATTATATAAAGGGGTTCAAGCAATGTAATGGGATATGAAGATAAGTATTGTATTGTGAGTTGTAGCTCAATAGGAGGATGCCCCCTCAAAGACGCAAGTGAACAAGAGAGGATCCCTTCCATAATAGGATCCATTGTATGGTGTTTCCCTACCTCAAGGGTTTTATCTGTATTCTTGTGTTCATGGAATGGTGAATGATTTATGGTTTATTCTTGGTGTTATTGAAGTATATTTGAAGATCTAGTATAGGTACTTAACAAGTGGTATCGGAGCACTTTTCTTGGCAGACATTGTGGGCAAATATTTTTTATTTTTGCATTTTTTTTTCGGAGAAGAAAAAAGAGGGCCGCAACATTCCAAAAAATTTCGGTATATTTCTGTGCAAAATTTGCAGAAACAAGGTTTTTTCCGTGGACGGTGGAGCGATATTTTTTTTTTAATTTCCGTAGTAGATGGAGGCTGAATTTTCCCAAACAAATTACATATCTAAGTTCCTCTCACAATTTCACCCAATTTCAAAAACAAAATCAACCGAAACAATGTTTGGGAAGTGAAGTTATGAGCATTTTAAATTCAACAATTTTTTAGGGTTTTTCCAGAAAAAGCCAGGATTTTCTGTCGTAACTTATTGTTCTATTTTTTGAGTTTTTTCATGACGACTGTGGGACCGAAGAGTTCATAGGGTGCTCAGATGGCTATTTCCTCTCAAACCCTCAAATAAATTCTACAAATTACTGAAGCATTCAAATCCCAATTCTATGACACATTGGATGCTAGATTGCATGACCTTGCAGATGGCCTCAATGATAGTTTTCGTAGTATTTAAGATTCATTGGATAAAATGCAAGAGATATTTCTTATGGAGGACATCAGGGATGAATATAATCAAGAAATATATGTTTGGTATGATTTTGAGGCCGATTGTAATTATTGGTATATGGATAGTTGTCATTTCTGAGATGACAACCACTTTCATATTTTATTTGATGGCTCTACTCCACCTTCTGTAGAGAACATCAATGTCCCACATCAGGAGCTAGTTACCAGCGTCCAGCCTGCATATTCTACAATGGTATTGTTCCTTCCAGATTCATATTAGATCATCTCCCACTATGTGGATGGATATTCTTATTTGGATCCACATGATAGGTGCCAGTATTGGGAGCATCATTTTCAGTTGGTTATTGGGTGTCGATATCTTTCATGTGGGGTTCACATGAGCAATTGGACATGGGACTCTGGTTTATAATGGCGGTTGAACTACTTCAACATGGTGGCTACCATTTCTCAATGGGACCCTGGTTCTTTAGTCTACTTCATCACTATGGTCCACACTTATCCATGGGACCCTGGTATATGGTTGTACATCAAGCATTGAGAACAATGCTTTCATAAGGGGGATGGAATGTAAGGTAGATAGAGAGATAGTGGGGGGAGGGGGGGCAGCGAGCCCATAGTTATAATAGTGGAGGTCATTCAATGTAAGGTGGACTAGGTCCACTATATTATTAAATAAGGCCCACTATGGTAGTTAGATATAATAAATGAGTAGTTAGATATAATAAATGTAAGAGGACATTTTAGAAGGTTCTACTTCTAGAAGATTCCTCCTCTAGAATGTTCTTAGGTGATGGTAGCACTATATAAAGAGGTTCAAGCAATGTAATGGGATATGAAGAGAGTATTGTATTTGGAGCGGTAGCTCAATAGGAGGATACCCCCTCGAAGAGGCAAGTGAACAGGAGATGATCCCTTCCATAATAGGATCAATTGTATGGTGTTGCCCTACCTCAAGGATTTGGTAATAATAAAGTGTGTTTTCTTCTATCTTGCTTTGTGGATCTATTGTGTATTCAGTAATTGTGGTGATTATATTTGACAGTTAAAGTTCACACAGGGTTGACATATACCAACATCATGACAACTCAAGAACATAGAAGAAATAATGTAAAGGGTGGTGATATCCTGAGGTTTGAGCGAAAGGGTTTAAATTTCGTAAATGCAGACCCAACAATCAGAGCATCCTTTGAACAAGTGGGTTGCATAAGGTTTTGTGAAAAACTTTAAGGGTACAACAAACAAGTGGCGAGGGAGTTTGCAGAGAATTTTGATGGCGCTAAGGCTAGGGTGGCCAACCTCTAGTTGCAGGTTTTTGAAGATAGCATTGTTGCTGCAACCGAAATCCCTGCTCATGGAGAATAGTGGTTCAAAGGTATGCAGTTAGATCTATCTTACTATCATGATTTTCTGAATCCTGAATTTAGAAACACTAAATTTGGAGCCACCACACCCAGAGAGATTTTATTGGAAAGCCATAGTGATTTGTTGAAGGTAATCCAAAGGTTTTTTACATGTGAAAGGAGATTCACCAGGGTTTACCAGTACCATATCAGACTCTAATGCACTTCACTGGTAAGAATCCCTTGAATCTACCATATTACCTTTTTAGAAGTCGAGGAAAGATGGCTGACAAAGTACAACTAAGGAAAGAGCAAGGAGATGCTAGCCTCTTCCATTTTTATTTGATCGAACTGTTAGTATTAGAAGAACTAAGAAAGAGAAATCAAGACTGGGAGTCTTTTCTAATTTCATCAAGCATAGCAGTAGATTCCCTAGGTAGCCCACAAAGCTTGAGAAATACACCCTCATCAGTAGAAAAAACTGCCACATCAATCCCTGAGAGATATGTTAAGAAAAGGGAAAAAGAGACTGAAGAGCTTGTAGTAAGTCAACAGACTAAAAAGAAAGAGAAGAAACTCCAATTCTCTCCAGAAGTGATTGAAGATCTTCGAAAACCACTGCAACAAAGAGAATGCATGTTATACATACATCACATGAAATTAGTGAGACTCCAGAAGCCTTCATACAACCAACTCTCTCAGATGACAAAGACACTTCAATTATTGAGTTGCAAGAACAGCTGAAGAAGACTCGCTTTGTCATATCACAGTTGTAGCATGAAAATAGAGAATTGAAGAATAAGTCTCTAGAAGAGGCTTTTAGGAAAGATACCTTTGTGATAGAAGAAAGGTCATCACTATCAACTCCAACTAGTTCCAAAACAAGGAGTAAAGGGAAAACAATAGAATAGACTCTAGAGGTAAAGGAGATTCCTAAGTCTAGTATGACTTTAACAAGGTCCTCAACTAGAAAGTTGCAGCATCAAGAGGAAATCCCAACACATAATCAACCAACAAAAAAGAAATATGATGAAGGAAAGCACAATTTCAAGAGTCTAAACAAACAGCTTAGAGAAGCACACTATGTGATAGTTCAACTCAGAGAGAGAGATAGAAAATTCAAGATAAAGTTTGCAGAACACCTAAGAGACCGTGGACCTGCAATAGACAACACTACATCAATGGTGAGAAGAACCATGCCATTACACAGACAGTTGAATAGTTTTTATCAGCAAAATATCATTTTGAGGAAGGAGAACAAGACCCTCAAACAAAGCTTGTAGCAGGTGGAGATTGGAAAGAAGGGAAAAGTTGACTTGCTAGCTGAAGCAGTAGAGAATTGAACCACTGAAACTTGGTTGACACATTTTTGTCATTTTTCCATTTGGACTTCTTTTTGGAAAGGCTCTCATATATAAGTACATTATTCTATCAAAGATGCATTATTACGGGTGGTGATATTTTTTTACTACCTACACTGGAGTATTTTTGTCTTAAAAACACAGAACTATAGTTGCGCAGGGACTTTGCAGTGCAATTATGACAGTTTGATTTTCAAAGAAACAAGAAGAGGTTTGGTTGTCAGTTCTTACTCAAGTTTTATCATAAGGATGGTAATTTAGAGAAAACTGAATATGCAATAGTGATGAGCAGTTTCATCAGTCACAGGAAATTTTGGGCTCATATTTACAATTTGATGTATGTTAGGATTTGATGATTTGGGAAACAAAATGAAATTTAAAGAAGTACTAAAGAGCTATAAGGAACCACATCATCTTCATATGATTGAAATCAACTTTAGACAGTGTCAACTATCAATCAAAGATCGAAAGTAAACACAAGATAATAGACAACCTGTTGTTGCACAAACTCTACTGCATTTTTCCTGTAGGTGGTGGTTGCACAACAGACTTGCTATGCAACAGTGACAGAATGACCAGAAAACCTCCAACTTAGCTTGAATGGTTCAACAAGTGTGCCAGCTCATCTCCAACGAACATCAAAAGTGGAAATCTCAAATTTGGGTTTCATTTATTGTCATATCAAAGTCGTTATAGTTTAATTAAATGAGTCCAAGTCGAATCCTTCTTTTTAGCAGTTCGTTAAAGATTTCATGTTGATTATATGCAATTATTAGCATTGTTGTAGGATCATAGTTGGATCTGAATTTGATACTATAGACATATGTTTTTGTATATATTCATGCAACCATGAGAACAAAAGGGTTGGCAAGTATGTAAGGGAATACTAATGAACATATTGTAATATTTCTCTGTTGTTAATGAAAATTGTTGGATTAGAAGTCCTTGAGTTTTGACCACAAAGATACATGTGATTGTGATATTTTATGCATGTGATTTCTCAGTCTTTGATTTCATGTCTTATACTTTATATTGTACGGTTTCTTCTATGTGTTGATGTGAAATATATGTATCAGAACTCATCTTTATCAGATGCTCTATTGCATGTAGCTTGAGTTGTATTTCTGCTACATTTTCCTTAAGATTCATCCTTGTTAGATGCCTTGAGGGATTATTGTTTTCTTTGTAACCTGTTGTCTAAAACAAATTTATTTGGCTTAGAATATTACTTTTGTCTTGCCTCTGTTCAGTCATTTCTTAAATATACAAGGTATCCAACAAACTCTTCATTGATTTCTGACTTTAGTGACTCCATAACCCAATATACTTTCTTCCCATATTGCCACTAACCCTATAAATTCATTTTATCTAGAGATCTAGCCTTTGAGTTTAACCAAATCAATCATTTCAGTGATTGATTTGAAGAGAGAGAGCCCTCTCTGGTTGGAAGGGCTAGGTTCCAGCCCCGAGTTGGTTTTGAGGTTACTCTTGTGTCTTTTTCCTTTCAGCCAAGGAAATTACAGAGAGATAACACAAGGTATATGAAGGTATACAATTATTGGGGTAATGAAAGGTGTTCCCTCTCCACGTCAGTCACTATTAATGAATGTAAATTGGCAATTTCAATGCTTGCTTGTAAAGTTTGAAATTTAAAATTAATTCTCATATTCTGAATTTTCTCTACTATTTAAACAATACAAAGTTAGTTTTTTGCAATTTTCCTTTGTAAGTTTTAACAAAGACAAAGTGAGTTCAATGCTCCATATCAAACACCTTTTTCAATCTCAAAGATTATAAAAAACTCTCCATTTTAATAATGGTTTGCAATTAAAAGTCGGATTAGGAAGTCACATGCACTTTGAGTTTTATTTCCGAATCGCTCCAACAATATCGTGAGATTCCCAACTTTCCAATGCCTTTTTGCATCCCAACATTTAAATCATGCGATAAGTCAGAACTTACAAAAAAATCTATACTGCGATGTGTAGTTATAATGTAAATTCCAAATTCCACATGGGTTTATCACATCCCAACATTTAAAACTTGTCGTACGTCAGAACTTAAGAAAAAGATCTATATTGCGATGTTTGGTTACATTGTCATGAAGCACAAAATATTCCACACAGAGTTATCGCGTTTGAAAGAACTTTATTTGTGCACTGGCCAAAATCTTCCATTTACACAAAGATTTTAATCAAGCCACACACCGCATATTTGAACATTTGTGGACTCATTAATTATTTTAAGTAGCACGAATTATCTTTATCACATTTGAAAGAACTTCAATTCTGCGCAACCTTGAGTACATACCATGCCAAAACAACTTGACAAGTAGAAAAAAAATGTATGTTCAACGAAAGCATGAAAAAGCCAAAACTGCTTCACGACCACCCATCACAAATCACACAGTAAGACCAAACTCTAAATCTTTTCCTTAATCAAAACAGGCATCAGGGAAACTGATAAAAGGTTTCCTGTTAATCCATGAAAGGTTGATTCGGTTGACGGGTTTTGATCCCATTCCTCTTCCCACTAGTCGGAAAGGGTCGATTTATCCTTAGTAGAGGCACCATGATCTATTCTCTTCCAGCAATGAGGCGATGTGTTCATTGATCGACGGAGGTGCACCTAACATTTTGACTACGAGCGAGCGAATTCGGAGGTGCAGAAGTCGTTCCATCCTCCCTGTTTTCCGGGTATAATTTCATTATAGAAGGGTGTTAGTCGAATGAACTCGTGGATGGTGCCTACCATATAGGGCCGGGAGGGATTTTTAGCCTACCCGAACCTTGTGGTCTGGCCCTTTTTACCCCCTGCCCGAGACTAAAGCTTGTTCAGCAAGGTACCTATGCGTATCTTTTTATTCTTTAAAATAAATTGATGTCAAAACATATAGAAGTCTGGAGGTCACAAGTCTAAAAGGTCTATATGTCTAAACTCCGCAAACATTGAATAAAAAAAATAAAACACAATAACATTATATAGGAATAAAAAATGATTAATGATCTGGTTATCATGGAGAACAAAGGATCCCAATTCCATATAAAAAGGAACGAATGATGCATCCATTTTATGAAGCATATGGTTCTGGTTCAAGTTAAACCCTTCTTATGACAGCTTGAACATTACTCAGTAAACTGGAAGGAAAAAATAAAAAACATTTTATATAGAAATAGAAATGGTCAATGGTGTTAATGTTCTGAGGTGAAAACTCTGTAATGATGTTAATGTTATGAGGTGAAACACTGCCAACTTTTAGTCACTTTTTTCATTGACCTTGACAGCAAATGAATTTAAAACTTATTTCAATTAACATTTTTCATTGACCTTGACAGCATCTATTCCTAACATTTTTCAGTATCCTTCCTTTTTTCTTTGAGTTAGGTCTGGGTACTATGGATTTGATGCCCTGCTTAGGATACAAGATTATGTTCAACTTAAATTAAATTTGACTACATTGTCTTTTTTTAATTTTTTTTTGAAGTACGTAACCATTGTTTAATTTATTTGGAGATATAGCCCAAAACTGCTCCAAATGTCTTGGAACCCAAGCGCTTTAAGATACTGTCAAAAGTGCAACTTTTAGTCACGTTTTTTCACTAACCTTAACAACAAATGAATCTAAAACTCGTTTCAATTAACCATCATCCTTTTTACTAACATTTGTAATGAGACAGCTTTTGGTATCCTTTTTACTTTAAAGTTGCTTGGAGTTCTATATGGATTTCATGCCCCACTGAGAATTCAGGATTATGTTAAAGTAAAATTAAATGACCATAACATCATTTTTTGCAGTTTTTGAAGTACTTGACCATTTAATTAAAAATTTACAGGTTAGTCTAATTTATTTGGATGTAGTTTAAATGTTCTATGTTTTTATTCTTTTCCAGGTATTTTTTTTTGGCAGGTTTTATTCAAAATCTGGTCAGAAATTTAGAAAAATAGTTGGAATTGCATATTTCAGTGATTAAGATTGCATATAATAGGTGCCCTAAGGTTTTTTAGAGCATTGAATCAATTTATACATTCAAAAACACAATTTGAATACTGTAAAATTGTGATTTTGCCAACAATCATGTTACTAAAATATGATGATAGTTCTAGAAAAAAATAAAAAACATAAAACGTTTAAACTACACCATTTATTTAAAAATATTGGATTGAATAAATCCGGATCCAAATTTCTTGGAACCCTAGTGCTTTAAAATATTGTCAAACACTGCAACTTTAGTAACTTTTTCTCCATGACCTTAATAGCAAATGAATCTAAAACTTATTTCAAATAATCTTACTATGCGAAACAGGCCCTATAACAAAACAAATTATAAAACTATTGTGGTTGAATGCAATCAGATTTTTAACAAACCAAATTATAAAACTATTGTGGTTGAATGCAATCAGATTTGTAGAAGCATGATGACCTACGCCTTTCAATGTAGAACTTCTTGCATGCAAGCTTAGCAGGCAGCATGGCATATTATGCTTAAAGGAAGAATATTAACAATTTTTCATAAAGACTAGAATCCCAGGTGCTATATTGACTTGAGTTACATTCAGACAGAAAAATAGAAGTACATGTTCTCATTCAAGTTAATGCAAAATTAGCCTGTGTGTCCACGTGGATAGCTATTTTCATACATTGAACCAATATTGAACCATGAAAAACAAATATTCAGACTCGGTTTTAGAAGGAACAGATTAAATCAAGAAACGATTGAAAATCATATATGAAAATTGAAAATAAGGTTATAAATCATATACAATGATGGCAGGCTAAATTTTATCCAGAATGAATGATACTCAACGAGGCCAACTAAGGATGTGGACCAGAATTCCAACATAAGGATTGATTTATAAAGTTGAGAAGCAATTCTATTTTGCTGCAACGTGTTAAAACTATTAGTTCTTTCACAGATTCCCCAAGCCCTGGAAAAATAAAAGGAATTCATGGTACCACTATTTAATGTCAAGATCACCTTCAAAGAATATTGCACCCCAAAGCATCACCCAGGTGTTACTTTGCATCAAGAACCTGGATTCTGCACCTTGGTTACATTTCTCTTATCTCTTTGTGGTGTCCATCACTTTCACACTTATGTAAGCAATCTG
>ML851185.1:13901-25561 GCA_009831015.1 Picea engelmannii
TAGAGACATGTGAAAATGAGTTTATTGTAGGCAAGGTGCTTGATATTTTGCATTAAAATAAGTGTAGTGTGGGAACCTACCCCCACTCTGGGGAGGTTGTACTTGGGGTTTGTACCTGATTGACAGGAATTGTTGGGAATGTTTCTGATGCACTCCAGATGAGTCTTGGGAACATCCCTGTGGAATTTCAACCTATCCAGGAGCATCCAGATGTGTCCTAATAGGAATTAAAATATGTGGGTGTATCCCCAATTGCATTGTTTCCTTCCTCTTCTATGATGGTGGTGGGTTCCTTTCCACTGGAGGGATGACTAAGCTTGAGGTAGACATTAAATATCCTAAGTAACAAGCATATGTGGGGTGTGAAGCCTTATGTTTGGAGCCTACAATTTTGTGGTAGAATTGAAGGCTTTCTAGGGTGTGATATAATTGTTCCTCCTGCTACTTCATTCCAGGTCAGAGGGAGTGGGAAGATCATGACAGACAACTTGAGTTTGTTTGGCATTGACAACATAATGAAAACCAGTGCAAGCCAAGTGTAACAAATACTCTATGGCAATGTCAAGCAGGAGGAGCTCTTAAATTTTATTTCCCTAAGTCATAAGTTAATTAAATTATATCGTCTATATTTCAAGTTTTCCCTCTGTTTAAATTTGCTTTTGGTCTTATGCCCAAGGTGAAAAATTGGTTTACGAGGGGTTAGAGGATTTTTATGAAAGACAGAGACTCGGAGAGTCTTTTTGAACTTAAATTATTCAGTTTGATTCTAATTTTCAGCTTTGATATGTAAGACAAGTTAGTAATCTCTTTTTATGTAGAAGACAATAATTTAGTAGTAGGTGCCACAGTTAGTGTTAGCCATAGCTACAAAAAAAAACACTGGAGTCATTGTTGATATGATTCCAGCCTGTGTGCACGCCTATGGGTTAAAAAACCGCGCCTTGGAGGCAAGGTTGACAGGTGTAAAACTTACCTTTTAAATGTTGTTTTATGGTCCATTTGGCTAACCTAGGACTGTTTTATGTGGTTGCAGGTGATTATTGTGCATGATGTCGATTAGTTGGCATGAGTGGGATTGGTCCCAGCTGAGAGACACCATGTCTATTGAGGAGCCGAGGGTATGTGCAAATTTGGAAGCCTGTGGGTTGTTGAAGTTTTTTGAGTGCTCGTTGATACGGGCGCAGGAGTATCTCCTGCAGTTCCTTATCCGGATGTGGAGTCAAGACCTGGATTGTTTCATAGTGCGGGGAGAGAAGATTGCCTTCACTATGGTGGAGGACATATACTTTTTGACTAGGTTCCCGTTTGGGGAACGCCCCTACCGACAGAGCTGGTGTTACCGAGGGATGTGGTGCTAGCGACAATTGGCTAGAGGTACTATTCGGGGGAGAACTTTATGTCTGGCACTGTTGTGAGCATTGGGGCGATGGATGCTCTAGCACATCACTGTATAGCAAAAATGATTGTGAGAGTGTATGGGTCTCTTGCGACGTATCAGATCAGTGGTGGGAAGCTGTGTGTGATGGAGAGGGTACTGGCCAGTGATCACTTCGCCTAGGGGCTTACTCTGCATGCCAGGATGGTAGGGCAGCTAGACCATTTTCGATCCACGGATACAGGAGATTTTTCCTTTGGGTCCATTCTAGTGGCCTAGTTTTTGGAGAGGCTGCCTATGTTTCACCCTAGGATTTTATTAGGTGCACCTGGGGCGTGAGAGCCACGACTAAAGCGGTGGTCGATTGTTTTGCTTCGCCACAGTGGTGGTGAGGGCAACCACTTCTTTACTATTGAGGCGACACAGGTGTGGCGGCAGATGCTGCAGGTGATTTTACAGTTCCCATATGCTGGTGTTGACTTCCAAGAGGATCCGGACATGGTGTTACCACCAGGGGAGATTTTTGACCGTTGAGGTATGTTGATGAGTTATATATATATGTTTTTTGAGATAGCATGATATATGTATATGATATAGATGCTGATACTATCTGTTGCTTGTTTGTATGTGTAGATGTGGCACCTCACGGGCGTGAGGTGGAGTTGTTGAGGGCGCCGGCTCGCCAGGAGCCGGAGAGACCGCCACGGGGAGGGCTACGGGTTGGAGAGAGACGTCAGCATGAGGACACCGAGGCGAGACTAGATGATCCTGAGAGAGTAGTGAGGAGACACCGACTTGATGACCCTAGTGATGGGCCATCACATGCTCCTCCGATAGATGCCAGCACTGATTTTGAGGACATACAACATCACCTGGAGGCGGTGCTATAGGGTGTGCCTGAGGGCATGTGGTCTCGCATCCAGGATGAGGGCAGCCTGGAGCAGTGTGTGGGGATTTTGCCTCCATGGTGGGCCATGGTACGACGGGCAACAGTAGCAGGTGTTGCGATGACCGGGCGATTACGTCTGGGGCAGGAGGGACTAGTAGTGGGTGGGGGACCACTGCTTGAGGGAGGGGCAGGAGGTGGTGCTCTAGAGGCACCTTGAGTGGTGCTCTATGTATTTTTGTTTTTTTGTATATAGGCTGGTGAGCCCATTTTGTACCGAGGTGTTTTACTGGCCTGCAAATACTTGTATTTTTGTATGTAAACATTTAGATGTCACTGCGGGCCATTTTATATATACAAGAGTATACATATTGAGATCTATGTGGTGTTTAAATGTTGATGATGTTTAATCTATATATGCTATGACAGGTTGTTGATGTGTTTATGTATGTGTAGAGGTAGCTTGATGTGATATATGCCAGTCTAACACAATATTAGCTAAGTTATCTGTAATTTGATTCAATTGTCTTGTAATATGTGTAAATGTAATGGAATCAAAATGTCGAGATAAAAGTCTAACCTGCAGGTATTTGTGAAAGAGGCAAGGATCGTGTACGCGGTACACATTGTTGAGCTAGAGAACGACTAGTTGAGAGTCGAGAAAGACACTAAGGTGACGAATATGATGATGTTGGGCATCGGCTAGGAGGCCAATGATGGCAGTGTATTTGGCTTGGTTGTTGGTCACTGAACCTAAACAGATGTTGCTCGAATGGAGCATTTCATGTGAGGGGGTGTAGAGAGCCTAAGTGGTCGAAGCGAGATTTTGGTTCCAACGGCTAGCACCGTCGGTGTAACCGATGTGGTAGGCTAGTGGAGGAAGCATCTGTCAATAGCACAAATGATATTTTAGACATGAGGGATGGAAAAAAGATTAAAAACACTATAAAAGAAATAACCTAAAGTAGAATGACTATGTTTAAGCATAAAATTTATTTAAGTATAACCCGTTGACGGGTTCTTTGAGAGAGAAGCCTTTGGGAGAGGCCAGGATGTATGCGCCTTTGGTGAGGCAATGTTGGATAATGTATGGGCCATGCCATAGTGACTTGAATTTTCCATGGCCAAAGGTATCATGAGCGATATCGTAAGCAAGGACAAGGTCGCCTTCGCGAAATGAGCGAAGGTTGATATGTCGATCAAAGGTAGCCTTTGATCATTTTTTAGTTGCCTCATTGTTCTATAATGAAGATTGACGATCTTCACCCAGGGAATATAAGTTTATCAAGCGCTGCTCCATTGGAGCAATGTCGGGTAATAGCTCAATTGTGGTGCTTAAGGTGGGAATTTCACACTTGATGGGAAGAGTGGCCTCAACCCCATGGACTAGATGAAATGGTGTGAAACCAGTAGCTATTTTCACAACCATACGGTAAGCCCATAGCGCGAAAAATAACATATGATGCCAATTGGTCTAATGTTTATTAACCGTGTGTTGTAACATTGTCTTGAGGACCTTGTTAACTTCTTAGACCTATC
Source organism: Picea engelmannii (assembly GCA_009831015.1). Lineage (NCBI taxonomy): Eukaryota > Viridiplantae > Streptophyta > Pinopsida > Pinales > Pinaceae > Picea > Picea engelmannii. The sequence continues at coordinate 17,702 of ML851185.1, forward strand.
CGTTAGACTGAGGGTAATATGGTGAGGCAAACTCATGGGAGAATCCTAACCGAGATGAGAGTTCGACGAAAATATCATTCTCGAAGTGTTTCCCGTGATCGAAAACAATTGGAGTGGTACTCCAAAGCGAGATATGACGTGGTTAAAGAAAAAACATGCTACTGTGTCAGTGGTATTGTTGAAGGTGGGCATAGCTTCAACCCATTTGGTGAAGTAATCAACCGCAACAACAATGTATTTGTGTCCATTGCTAGAGGGGGGATTACAATTCATGAAGTTGATGCCCCATTTACAAAAAGGGCTGCAGTGATGACTGGATGAAGAAGAGAAGGTGGTGCTCGGGCATTTTTGGTGTAAAGATGACACTTCTCGCATCATTTCACGGCGTGAATGCGATCATGAAACAAGGTAGGCCAAAAGTAACCTACTCGGATAATATTTTTAGCAGTGGATATTCCCGAAAGATGGCCCCCACATGCACCGCTATAGTAGTAGTTCAAGACTCTATCGACCTCGTCAATGGTCAAGCATTGACAAAGAATGGTGTCGACCCCTCGCCGGTATAAGATGTCTTCGATGAGGAGGTAGCGGGGGGGATGGTGGAGAATATGATGATGATCATCTCATGAAAGTTGGTTACTGAAATTTTGAGTTTGGAGGTAGACGAGGAGGTCGTCGTACCAAGGATCATCTAAAGTGATGTAAAAGAGGTGTTCGTCAGGAAAGTCGGTATTGACGGGGGCACTGATTGTGTCAGAGGGGAGGGTCGTGACAAGTTCGGCGAGAATGAGGGATTTCTTGCTCTTGGGTGTTGAGAATTCAAGATCATACTCCTGAAGGATAATGATCCATCGGGAAAATTTGTCGTTAATTTTTCGACAACTGAGGAAGTATTGCATAGGGTTGGAATCTTCTACAACCTTAGTTGTGCGAAGCAGAATGTAGTGACGCAGTTTCTGGACTACGAGGACGACTGCAAGAGCTATTTTTTCTTCGTGTTTATACTTCAAGGGTGGCCCTGAGAGGTTTTTACTAACGTAATAAATGACATGCTCATGATTGTCATCACCTAGCTGAACGAGAACTCCTGCTACTGAAACAGCTGATGCTGATATGTAGAGAATATAGTCACGATTGTAGTCAGGTGCATTAATTAAAGGGGCGTTGGAGAGCACCATTTTAAGATCGTCAAATGACTGTTGGGCATGTTCATCCCAGTAAAATGGGATGTCGTGATGCAGTAATCGAAGGAAACCATGTGCACGAGTGGCGTAGTCTGGGACAAATCACCGTAGAAAGTTAGCCTTGCCTTGGAGGCTCTGGAGTTGATGTAAATTTCGGGGAGGTGGAATTTTGGTGATAGCTTGGACTTTGAGGGGGTCCACAGTAATATCACTTTGAGAAACGATGAATCCAAGGAGGCGCCCCGTGGTGACACAAAAAATTCACTTGAGGAGATTCAAGTAGATGTTGTACTGACGACACCGTTGGAAGATGATTCATAAATCATCAAGATGTTGGGTGTGTTTCTTGGATCGAGTTGTGATGTCATCCAAATATGTGAGGATGATATGAGAAAGATCGTGAAAAATGTATGTCATAGCCCGTTGGAAAGTTGCACCAACATTCTTTAGGCCAAACGACATGACACGATATGCAAAAGTACCCCAGGGGGTAGTGAATGCAGTTTTGTATTGATTGGTGAGGTGGATTTGGATTTGATTATAACCAGAGAAACGGTCCATGAAGGATAGAGTCTTATGGCATGCGCAGTCGTCGATAATTTGATCGATGAAAGGTGTTGGAAAGTTGTCTTTTGGACATGCGTGATTGAGATCATGAAAGTCTGTGCAGACATGGATAGTGCCCTATTTTTTATTAATGGGTATAGGGTTGGAAACCCATGAGGTATAGGCGATGGGGTAGATGAACCCAACCGCATGTAATTTTTCAATTTCGGCTTTGATGGCCGCTACTTTGGATGGGTGTAGAGGTCGTTGTTTTTGATGAACTGGTGTAATGTCGGGCTAGGTGTTGATGCAATGTTCGACGATAGATGGATCGAGGACAAACATTTTCATGTATGACCAGGCAAAAATATCCCGATATTCCTAGAAGAGGGCTTTATAGGTGGTGATTTCTTGAGGAGTGAAAGCAGCTCCAATGGTGATTTCCTCGACGACTCCATTTTTTATGGAAATGTCGATTTTAATGGTCAAGGAAATGTTGGCCATGTTGCCTTCTTCAAAAGCATCAGGGGCAGGAATGGGGATTTTGAACCAATCGATAAGCCCTAATAGGATAAAATATTTGGTTTTGACTGCGTATATGGGGTGTTGGTTAGGAGGTGTGGAGGATTCCTATGGAAATAAGAGTGCACGGTGGTGTAGCACATCCCATGGGTAGTCAGGGTTGTTTAACTCTTCTAGTATTTCCTCGTCACAGTGGAATTGGCGGGAACACAAGAGGCCATGAAGAGTTATATCGGTGATTTTTGTCGTGTGGCCACCCCTTGGTGATGAAGAAGTAGGGGGAACGATGCAAGAAAATTGCGATGGTTCGCTCGACATAAACCAAATATCGAAGTACTGAGGAGTACCCATGGTAGTTGGGTGTAAAATTTTTTGTAGGGAAATGAGCAGGAGAGTTGGGGGGATTGGGGGGTGAATCCTCAAATAATTCATCCAAGAACCATGGAGGCATTGGAAGGGCCTCAGATTCGGGAGAAATGACATGAAGAACCTCTAGTGATGAGGTAAGGTCAACTATCGATTCTATGGGTCTTTGAAGCAGGTTCAATTGGTGTTGCTTGTATTCAATGATCATAGGACACTAGTATGTAAAATGATATAAGGATTTGCATAGAGAGCAAGGGCATATCATACGTTCATTGAATGAATTTGTGACATACGAATGTCAGTGATTTTTGGTAGGGATGACGTAGCTGGACTGGGTTCGCTCTGGAATCTTTGTCATACTACAGCTAATGTTTACCGAAAGAGTGGAAATGTTGGGCAATGGTGGGTATAATGGCCATATTATGAACATATAGCACAAGCGAATTTGGTTCACAACCCTTTACTACTTGAATGGGGGGTGGTAGCAACAGTACTGGCTATAGTGGAGAGTGTTGAGGGAGTTTGATTGAGTGGAATCAAATTCCATAACTCTGGTAGAGATGGGCAGTTGTTGGTTTGGTGTCCATCTTTCTCACATAGTGCGCAAGGGGGTTAGACGCGTGGGGGAAGTGGAGCTGTGCAATCCTTCTTCTTTCTCCTGCCCCCAGCTGTGGCAGGCGGGGTAGTCAGTGGGGGTGTAGAGGGTATGGTGGGAGTAAGTATGGGAATCATCGTTGTGATTCCTTCCATTTGGGGGGGAAGGGATGGTCGAGGGACCATCTCGAGTGGATGTAAATACCAAACTGGAATTGCTAACACCGTATTAGGGAGGGTAAGAATTGCAACTACTTGGAAAGCTTCGACGCTAGGTGGAGGGTAAAAGAAGGGGATTTGAGTGATGGCTTGGGGAACTGTCTCCCAAACTAGGATATGACCTTGGGGAGGGGTGAAATCGTGGATTGGTGAGGTCGACGAGTTCACAAGCGGCTCATGAGGGGGAAATTCTACGACTAATGGGATGTCAGATATGATAGAATCCTCCCTAGGAGGAAGGGTATCCTCTATGTTATTTTCGTTAGATGATACGATGCATACTTGATTGGAAGGATGAAGGAGTGATGGTGCTCCATGATAAGTTCCTAACAATGATGGATCTTTGAAAATTCTGGGACCCATTTCGACGAGTGGATATGCGTCATGACTCGTGTGGATGAGAGGAAGAATGCTATCGATGTTGGCAGATGGGTTAGGCTCGTAATGTGAGACTTGGTAAATGGTAACGATCTTCCCATTGTGGGGGAACATCATTGTTCGAAAATCGAAAAAGGAAACTTCCTTCATAGCGTACATGTAGCTACGACCGAACAGGATATTATAATTGAGTGGGGCATCGATAACATCAATGTCGATGAGAATAGTCTTGCCCCCGAGTTCTACGGGGACATTTTTGAAGAGCCCTTTAAGAGATGATGGTCGTTCGTCATAAGATCGTAAGGTAATGGCAGAGGGTATGAGTTCAGGGGAACCAAGTTTCTGCCATACAGATTTGGACATAATGCATGTAGATGCACCTTCATTGATGATACATCGATGAACTATGATGTTCCGTATTTTTACTGGGATTTGAAAAGAGATTAAGGTGGGAAGGCGAGGTTCTTCACTGTCAAGATCAAATGTAATGATGTTGGGAAATCCAACATAAACTAGACTTCCCCCATGGTGGAATGATGTTGTTTCGAGATGCACTTGTGCTTGTTCAAGAGGGAAAGCTAGCACATGCTAGATTTCCTTCACGGTGGAATGATGTTGTTCAAGATGAGCTTATGCTTGTGCAAGAGGGAAGACTAGCATGTGCAAGATTTCCTCCATGCTAAAATGATGTTCTTTGAGATGCGCTTATTCTTGTGCAAGAAGGAAACCTAGCACGTGTTAGATTTCCCCCATGGTGGAATGATGTTGTTTGAGATGTGCTTCTGCTTGTGCAAAAGGGAAAGGTAGCACACGCTAACTTTCCCCCATGGTGGAATGTTGTTATTCGACATGTGATTGCGCTAGGGGGAAAGCTAGCATATGCTAGCTTTCCCCCACATTGAATGTTGTTGTTTGAGATGAGATTGTTCTTGCGCAAGAGGGAAAACTAGCACGTGCAAGCTTACCCCCATGGTGGGATGATTTTCGAGATGAGCTAGTGCTTGTGCAAGAGGGAAAGCTAGCACGCGCTAGCTTTCCCCCATGGTAGAATCATGTTGTTCGAGATGTGCTTGTGATTTTGCAAGAGGAAAATCCAACATAAACTAGATTTCCCCCATGGTGGAATGATGTTTCAAGATGCACTTGTGCTTGTTCAAGAGGGAAAGCTAGCACACGCTAGATTTCCTTGATGGTAGAATGATGTTGTTCAAGATGAGCTTATGCTTGTGCAAGAGGAAAGACTACCATGTGCAATCTTTCCTCCATGCTAAGTTGATGTTGTTCAAGATGCGCTTGTGCTTGTGCAAGAGGCGCTATCTTTCCCCCCATTGTGGAATGATGTTGTTCGAGATGCACTTGTGCTACTACAGGATGGAAAGCTAGCATGTGCTAGCTTTCCCCCATGTTGGAATGATGTTATTCGAGATGTGATTGCATTAGGGGGAAATCTAGCACATACAAGCTTTCTCCCACATTGAATGATGTTGTTTGAGATGAGATTGTGCTTGTGTAAAAGGTAAAACTAGCACACGCTAGCTTACCCCCATGGTGGGATGATTTTTGATATGTGCTAGTTCTTGTGCAAGAGGGACAACTAGCATTTTCGAGATGCACTAGCTTTCCCCCATGGTAGAATGTTGTTGTTCGAGATGTGCTTGTGATTTTGCAAGAGGGAAATCCAACATAAACTAACTTTCCCCCACGGTGGAATGATGTTGTTTCAAGATGCACTTGTACTTGTTCAAGAGGAAAAGATAGTAGACGCTAGATTTCCTTGACGGTGATGTTGCTCAAGATGAGGCTATACTTGTGCAAGAGGGAAGACTAGCATGTGCAAACTTTCCTCCATGCTAAATTGATGTTGTTCGAGATGCACTTGTGCTTGTGCAAGAGGGAAATCTAGCACGCACTAGATTTCCCCCATGGTGGAATGATGTTGTTCGAGATGCACTTGTGCTTGTGCAAAATGGAAAGCTAGCACACACTATCTTTCCCCCATGTTGGAATGATGTTATTCGAGATGTGCTTGTGCTTTTCCAAGAGGAAAATCCAACATAAACTAGCTTTCCCCCATGGTGGGATGATGTTGTTTCAAGATGCACTTGTGCTTGTTTAATAGGGAAAGGTAGCACACACTAGATTTACTTGATGGTGGAATGATGTTGTTCAAGATGAGGTTATTCTTGTGCAAGAGGGAAGACTGGCATGTGCAATATTTTCTCCATACTAAAATGACTTTGTTTGAGATGCGATTGTTCTTATGCAAGAGGGAAAGCTAGAATGCACTAGCTTTCCCCCATGGTGGAATGAAGTTGTTCGAGATGCACTTATGCTTCTGCAAGATGGAAAGATAGCACACACTAGCTTTCCCCCACGGTGGAATCATGTTGTTAAAGATGTGCTTGTGCTAGGGGGAAAACCATCACATGCTAGCTTTCCCCCACATTGAATGATGTTGTTTGAGATGAGCTTGTGCTTGTGCAAGAGGGAAAACTAGCACGCGCTAGCTTACCCCCATGGTCGGATAATTTTCGATATGCGCTAGTTCTTGTGTAAGAGGGAAAGTTAGCATGCGCTATCCTTCCCCCATGGTGGAATGATGTTGTTCGAGACGTGCTTGTGCTTTTGCAAGAGGGAAATCCAACATAAATTAGCTTTTCCCCATGGTGAAATGATGTTGTTTCAAGATGCACTTGTGCTTGTTCAAGAGGGAAAGCTATCATAAGCTAGATTTCCTTGACGGTGGAATGATGTTGTTCAAGGTGAGCTTATTCTTGTGAAAGAGGGAAGACTAAGCTTGTGCAATATTTCCTCCATTTTAAAATGACATTGTTCGAGATGCGCTTGTGTTTGTGCAAGAGGGAAAGATATCATGCGCTTGCTTTCAACCATGTTGGTATGATGTTGTTCAAGATGCACTTGTGCTTCTGCAAGATGGAAATCTAGCACGAACAAGCACAAGTGCATCTTGACACAACATCATTCCACCATGGGGGAAATCTAGTTTATGTTGGATTTCCCTCTTGCAAAAGATCAAGGATATCTCGAACAACATCATTCCAGACATCGTGAACAACATCATTCCACAGTGGGGGAAATCTACTGCATCCTAGCTTTTCCTCTTGCACAAGCACTAGCGCATCTCGAAAATCATCCCACCATGGGGATAAGATAGCGTGTGCTAGTTTTCCCTCTTGCACAAGCACTAGCTCATCCCAAACAACATCATTCAATGTGGGGGAAAGATAGCACGCACTAGCTTTCCCCCATGTTGGAATGATGTTATTTGAGATGTGATTGTGCTAGGGGGAAAGCTAGCACATGCTAGCTTTCCCCCACATTGAATGATGTTGTTTGAGATGAGCTTGTTCTTGTGCAAGAGGGAAAACTAGCACGTGAGGGCTTACCCCCATGGTGGGATGATTTTCGAGATGCGCTAGTGCTTATGCAAGAGGGAAAGCTAGCACACGCTAGCTTTCCCCCACGGTGGAATCATGTTGTTCAAGATGTGCTTGTGATTTTGCAAGAGGGAAATCCAACATAAACTAACTTTCCCCTATGGTGGAATGATGTTGTTTCAAGATGCACTTGTGCTTGTTCAAGAGGGAAAGCTAGCACACGCTATATTTCCTTGACGGTGGAATGATGTTGCTCAAGATGATCTTATGCTTGTGCAAGAGGGAAGACTAGCATGTGCAAGCTTTCCTCCATGCTAAAATGATGTTGTTCGAGATGCGCTTCTGCTTGTGCAAGAGGGAAATCTAGCATGTGCTATCTTTCCCCCATGGTGGAATGATGTTGTTCGAGATGTGCTTCTGCTTGTGCAAGAAGGAAAGGTATCATGCGCTATCTTTCCCGCATGGTGGAATGATATTGTTATTCGAGATGTGATTGGGCTAGGGGGAAAGCTAGCACATGCTATCTTTCCCCCACATTGAATGATGTTGTTTGAGATGAGCTTGTGCTTGTGCAAGAGGGAAAACTAGCACGTGCAAGCTTACCACCATGGTGGGATGATTTTCGAGATGAGCTAGTGCTTGTGCAAGAGGGA
>ML851186.1:16933-31312 GCA_009831015.1 Picea engelmannii
CTGAAAAGCACTTACCTTTGGTTTGCTATTAAGTGGCTGGAGTATTCTTTCAAACCATATCCATTTATATACTCTTACTTTGATTGCGCATTTTGATTAATGAGATTTTGAGCATGTTGAGTTATGGGTTATATTTGATTTCACAAGGGTCATAATTGATGTTGGTTCTATATGATATGATCCTTATTGTTTTAAAACCTTTGACTTGTCGATTTTACAAAATATTTGGCCATAATGTTTTATAAGACTTTGATTATTTATTATGCTATCAGCGCATGATCAATATATGAGTTTTTATTTGTATGGAAAAGGTTTGAATTATAAACCCCGACCGAGTAAACTTTTGGTTTGATAGTCTGAATTTATGCAATAGCGATTGGATTAACATTGGTTTAAACGTTTGTTTTGATTTAATGATTAATACGATGGTGCGTTGGTAAAACTTTGGATTTCATGTCGGATTGAACTATACACTTGGCGCATGAATATAGCATATGGTTTTGGTTCTACATTTGATCGATGGCACGTTGATACGGTTATACACTTATTTGGGTTGGCTGATTAATATGTTTAAACGCTATGATTACTGATGGAACAATGTTGTACTCAGCCATTAATGCACTGCATGGCGGTGATAATCCCACCACCTTCTCACGCATTACATTGATTCATCCCTCTTTGAGCGCCTGCAGCTGTTAAGCCTCATCGTTTTACTCCTGCGTTTTGCATTGTTCAAACCAAACCCTACCATGTACAGAAGCCATGGCTCCTGTCGTAAGGGCCCAGCCCAATGGGTGCCAAGCACTGCTAATGTTTGATGGTGCTTATAGCGACCTGGATAATCTCGGGTGGCTCCCATTCATAAGGAAATTTGATGGTTATAACCCTACTGTGGCTCGGCAATTTGCGTTATCATTCGATGGCTGCCGAGCCAAAGTTGGAGATGTCCAACTTGAAATCACTGAACAGTTTCTCAGCTCGGCAACCAGCCTGCCTGTTACGGGACAGAAGTGGTCGAAGAGCTACAAGGTAGATGATGTCCCGTGGAAATTGTTGTTCCAATCTGGAACAGTGAAATCATGTGACAGAGGTTTGCTTGCAAAAATGCTAAAACCGCACTGGCATGACCTCCTAATGATAATCAAGCAATTCATTACTTGCGATGGTAGGTACAGGTTCATTTTCCTATTTCATATTCGTCTATTGATGGTTTTTATGGGTTTTGAACTTAGTATGCCCCATTACCTGCATAGAAGTTTGTTCAAAATGGCTAAGAGGTACAAGCGTAACCTGGCTGATACCAGCCTCTTCCATTTGGGGTTGATTAAAATGATTATGGTTTACGAGTTATGGTTACGTCGTGATTATTGGGATGATTTTCTCAGTCGTAATGGATTTGAAGAATCAAACCCTCCACAGGTTGATAAGCCTATGGTGACTGAAACCCAACCTGTTCCCCCTGTGCCTTACAACGGTTTGTTACCCAAACCTCTACCCGACCCACCTTCTAAGTTGCCTATGGCTGTGACTAAACAGGTTGAAATTGATAAACCCGCAACCAAAAAGCCTAAAGCTAAAACTGGTGCGAATTCTAAAGGCAAGAAAAATGCTAGGTTAATATCTTGCATGGCGAGAAATAAGCCTAAACCCCCTGCCAAATCAGAGCCTATCGTGGTCAGCGAAGACTTTGATTCAGAGATTGAACATTTTCTCGCCGACGAGTATCCTTACTCGGAAGGCTTGTGTGATAAACCTCCTTATCACTTTGTCAAGAATTTACCTCCTTGTCTGGGGGATAATCCTGACTTCCTGGCATTGAACCACCCCATGGAACCCTCGGTGAATCATCGAAACCCTCGGTTGCTCAACCTGCTGCTCCACCTTGCGATCAGTGTGGGTTATGGTTGGAGAGATACTACTTGGATGTGCTGATGTTGCAATCCAGAATCCATGATTTGGAAAACCAAGTGGCAAAGCTCACTGGTCATAATGCGAAGGTGCAACCCAATGACAAGAAGCAACGAACAATGGGTTCAATTCTGTTCAAGAATGTTGATTCAACCACGACATTTGTCAATTCGAAATTGGCATAGCCTCAACAATCTCGCTAGTATAAATTTCACCCATTTATATGGCACATTCATAAACTCTGTGTACATTGTTGACCTGCTCTGTCATGCATAAGTTTTAATTAATTTTTGGATTGGTTGTTGATTAGATTTAATTTGATTGATTATGATTGGATTTGATTTGAATACTCTGTTATTAAAGATTGTTGATATTTTTTTTAAAACATAGGTTATTTTGGTATCCCAATCTTGGAACACAGTCAATATCTCTTTCGATTTGGTTATACCTTGTGCGATATGATGGGCAAATTGGTTAGCTGTTCCGATTGTATATTCTATGTTAGGACCAATTCGTATATCATTTTTGTTACATAATCAAATTACAAATAGATATGAATAGTGGCTGTTACGATTTGGATTGTATTCGATGGTAACAAATATATCATTTGAATTTGATTTGAGGAATGAAATTGATCGTATCCAGTCTTACGATTTGTGTCTATAATTAAATTCAGTCATATCCATTTCAGTTATATGCCCGGTTTGTATTATGGATTTTGTTGACTCTGTCAAGACCCTATCTGTTGACTGTGTGGTGATCAAACATGAAAATCGTTGAGTCGATATTCATGGAGTATGATTTCATCCGATTACAATTGAAGCAATTTACATATCATGCTTTTAACTGAATGATATCAATCTGTTGTTATGATTATAACTAGTCAATGATAGTTACGACCATTATTTCGGTCATACCTGTGAACTGTTTGAAACTCAGCGAACGAAGTCTATGGTTGGATTCTATGGATATAGTTATGCATTTAATCGTGACGGCTTTTCTATATTGGAAATTGAGTAAACGATATGAATCCTATGCAAATCAATTATGATTGTCTCGGATCTTATACAATTTGGTTTGCCATTGATTGCATTTATGAAACAGTCATGTTAAGATTTGATCTGATTTTATGGCAATTGGAAAAACAGAGCATTCTTACCCTGTCTCGATTGCATTCTTTTCGATTTGGTTTAATTTAAAGGATAATTTTAATTGAATCATTAGTAATTCGTTTTGGATTTGATTTTATTTGATTATACCTGGTCCTGTTTGCTATTTTTTACTGGCTACAGAATCAGGTGATTCTATAGCTAAGTCTGTAGAGTCAATTTTTTATTATTTTTTCAATGAAATATCCTTCTAATTTGATCTTTGTGTTCTATTGTAGGCAAATTCGAATTGGCAATAGATATCATGAGCAGTTAGGGGATGATCTACAGATTTTACTTGCATTTTATTTCCTTAGTTTAGGTGATTTTGGGATATCTCCCAGGATATGTAAACTTATTTGATATTATCCATAAGGAAGTTTTACCTTGTGAAGAAGCCTATATACACTTATGATTTTTGTAATAATAAACATCCTCAGTTGTGGGAGAACAAGGATATAGAATTCTATCACGAACTGGAGCAGAATTGATGTTTTGTCATAGCTTTTGCTTTTCAATATATCGACACTTTGTTCCATGTTTTGTATATCACTTTGTTTATGGTTTAGTATTACTTTTGCTATCTAAATCAAATGCAAATGATATAATCTTATTACTTTTATCTATATCTTGTTTCTTCCAAATAGATAAAAGACATAACAATTGTTAGTTCAGTTTGTGAATGATAGTTTTACCTTCTTCATAAATTGAATTATTATATATAAGTTTTATGCATAATAGGTTTCCCTTATTGCAGGAATTTATCATCAGAAGATTGTTATGATTTTCTTTTATGTCTTGTTTGTCCTGTAACATACTTCAAGAAGCAGCATAGCTGATCGTTTCCGAAAAGCTTAAGGACTAAATGGTGTGAATTTCTTCCTCCAACCAGCTCAGAAGCAATCATACACAGGGCAGACTTGGAGCGTTTCCAGGTCAACTAGTACATTGTTTACTGTTTTCATTAAGTAGTTTAATATAGATGTAAGTTTATTAGATTTACATTAGATTGTTTAATTTCAGTAAATATATTAGATCATTTAATTTCAATAGTTTTTATTTCTTTTTCATAAAATATAAAAATAAAAAAGGAGATTCTTGGCTGTCCTAGGGAAGCAAACGCATGAGTTTTGCAGGTTTTAATCAAATCTGTAGGTTGTTCATAGTGTATATTTGTGAATAAGAAATATTATAACTGATAATTAGATAGTTGATTTGAGTTATTATTAGTAGTTTGTAGATAGAATAGTTAGAATAGTTTAGATTTAGTATAATAGTTCCTTTCTTTGTTTTATTAGTTTCTAGTTTCCTTTATTTTAGTTAGTTTCTTGTATTTAGTTATAGTTAGTTTTCTTTATTAGTTTAGTTAGATTAGTTAATTCAGATCAACTTTTTCTCTTTGGTTTTCTTAGGAGACCTTAGAGCAGCCAACGGAGCCGATAAACTCGTCAGTGTGGTCCATTCCAAATGGCTTGGGTTATTTAGACAACCCCGGACCGGTTCCACTCTCCTAGTTGACGGACGGTCAATTTCACCCGTCAACATGCTTCCGTCTGGTTCTTTTGCTGACTCTCTTGTTAAGTATATAATCCATCTGTGGCTTTTCTTGAATCGGCATCTGCTTCTGCCACTGGATTTTTGGTTGCTCATCACTTCCAGCTCCTGCTTCTTCAGCCCTATATGGATATAAGTCTGAGACATTGAATGTCAGAGATATTCCAATGTCATCTGACAATTCAATCTCATATGCGTTCTCTCCCAATTTCTTCAGGACTCTGCATGGCCCAATTTTCTTCATCTTCAGTTTGTTGTATGTTCCCCTTGGGAACCTTTCCTTCCCCAGATGTGCCAAAACTAGATCACCAACTTCGAATTGAAGCTGTCTCCTATGCTGATCCGCTCTGCGCTTATATTCCTGGTTTGATTCCAGCAATCGTTGCTTCACCCTGCTGTGAAGTTCTTCCATCGCCTCTGTGAATTCTTCAGTGCTTGTGCTCTTGGTCATTATCTGCTCTGAATATCTCAGTTCAAGTACTCCTCTTGGATGGCTGCCATATACAATTTCAAATGGAATTTTGCCTGTGCTTCTGTTCACTGAGTCATTGTACGCAAACTTTGCCTGTGGAAACACATTGTCCCAACTGCTGTGGTGCTCTGTCACCAAGCTTCTGAGTAAATCTCCCAGACTTCTATTGACCACCTATGATTGCCCATCAGTCTGAGGATGATATGCTGAACTAAACATTAAGTTAGTTCCCATCTTCTTCCAGAGTGTCCTCTAGAAATGTCCTATGAATTTTGTATCCCTGTCCGATACTATTCTTCTGGGTAAACCATGAAGTCTAACAATTTCCTTAAAAAACAAGTTTGTGATATGAGTCGCATCGCTTGTCTTCTGGCATGGAATGAAATGTGCCATTTTCGAAAACCTGTCGACCACCACAAAGATCGAATCATGTCCTCTTTGCGTTCTCGGCAATCCCAGTACGAAATCCATGCTGATTTCATCCCAGGGCCTTTCTGGTATGGGTAAAGATTGATAGAATCTTGCATTCTACTTCCGACCCTTCGAATGCTGACAAATTCTGCATCTGTCAACAAACTTATTCACATCTGACCGCATCCTCAGCCAAAAATATGCTTCGCTCAGCTTTGCAAATGTCTTATCGTGGCCAAAATGTCCTTCCAGTCCTCCAATGTGCTTCTCTTTTAGCAGATTCTCCCTCATGGAGCAATTCAGAATGCATAACTGATTGCCTCTGAACAACAGTCCATTCTGAATCATGTAATTCATCCACGGGCTTCTGTCTCTGAGAATTGGATTCTCAGTTGCCTCATATGCCTCTGCAAAATCTGCATCACCTGCATACATGTCCTTCAGATTTTCAAAACCCAATGTTTTGACTCGAAACTCCTACAGCAACAAACACTTCCTGCTCAAAGCATCGGCCACTTTGTTAGCAGTCCCTGAAATGTGTTTAATGACAAATGTAAAATTCTGCATATACTCTACCCATTTTGCATGTTTCTGATTCAACTTCTCCTGCTGAGTCACAAACTGTAATGCATGATTATTACTATACAGAACAAATTCCTTTGGGATCAAGTAATGCCTCCACTTCTTCAACGCCTGTATGATAGCATAAAATTCCCTATCATACGTTGAGTACTTCACCTTTGCCTCATCCAGCTTCTCGCTAAAATATGCAATTGGTCTGTCCTCCTGGCTCAAGACCGCTCCTATGGCAAAGCCACTTGCATCACATTTCACTTGAAATGTCTTCATGAAATCTGGCAACACTAACACCGGCTGTTCGATGATCTTTCGCTTCAACAAATTGAAGCTCTTTTCTGCCTCTTCAGTCCAATGAAAAGATTTATGTCTTTTCTTGACTGTGTCCATCATTTCTGCACTAATTCCACTAAAGTTCCTAATGAATTTCCTGTAGAAACATGCCAATCTGTGGAAACTTCTCACCTCGAAAACATTTCTCGGTGATGGCCAATTTTTAATTACCTCCACTTTACTTGGATCCATCTTCAATTCATTTGCCTATATGACAAACCCCAAGTAAATGAGTTATGTCTTCATAAATGAAGATTTCCTCACATTGATCAACAACTTCTCTTGCTGTAGCTTCCTCATTACTGCAGCTAAATGTTTCAGATTCTCTTCCTTTGTTTTGCTGAAAATCAATATGTCATCTAAATAAACAATGACAAACTTACCAATGAATTCCTTCAACACTTCATTCATCAGTCTCATGAATGTACTCTGTGCATTCGTCAAACCAAACAGCATGACTAGCCATTCGTACAACTCTTTGTTGATTTTGAAAGCTGTCTTCCATTCGTCGCCTTCCCTCGTGTGAATCTGATGGTATCCTCTTTTCAAATCCACCTTTGAAAAAAATTCTTCTCCGTTCAAGCAGTCCATCAAGTCATCCATTCATGGCAATGGAAACCTATACCTGATGGTTATCTTGTTGATGGCTTTGGAATTAGTGCACATTCTCTAGCCTCCATCCTTCTTTGGACTCAGTACCGTTGGAACGACACACGGACTTAGACTCTCCCTGACCAGTCCTTTATCCAGCAATTCTTGTACCTGCCTTTTGACCTCTTCATTCTCCTGTGGCGTCAACCTGTACGGTGCTTTGTTTGGCAAACTGGCCCCTGGTATGAGGTCTATGTGATGGTTCATGCTCCTCATCGGTGGCAATGAATGAGGTAATTCATCCACCACTATATCCGCGAACTCTTCCAATAGTTCTTGAATTCCTGTCGGCATATCATCCACTCTTGTGCTGGTCAAAACAACTCTCAGTTTCCTGACCACAAAGAATTGTGGATATTCCTTCTTCTTTACTTCTACCAGAAGTTCCTTCCCACTCATGAGAAGTATCTTGTTGTTCACTTTCGGTTTCACATCCTTATCTTTTATCAGAAGTAACATGTGTGTTCTCCCATTCTTCTCTAAAGTATACGTATTCATCTTCCCATCATGAATTACGTTCCTGTCATATTGCCATGGTCTGCCTAGCAATAGATGACATACATCCATCGGAATAACATCACAGATAATTTTATCATTATATCCTCCTATCTTGATGTCTACTAAGCACTGTTTAGTGACACTCACCTGATGTCCGTTCTGTAGCCATGAAACTTTATATGGACTCGGGTGATCAGTTGTTTCCAACTCTAGTTTCTCCACCATATCGGTTGAAACGAGATTGTCGATGCTCCCACTGTCCACAATGACCATGCATTTCCTGTCTTTGGTTTTGCATGCAGTTCTGAACAGACTGCTTCTCTGAGCTGTGTCCTCCACCTCCTTCTCGGGTGTTAAGAGAACTTTTCGCATCATCAAAGACCTTCCGTCTTCTGCGTCTTCTGCTTCAGTAGCTCGCCTTTGTGCCTCGGTGATGTGAGCTTCTCCTCCATCTTTCTTCCTGTCTGGACATTCAACTACCTTATGTCCATTTTTCCCACATGTGTAGCATGTGATGATTCCTCCTCTACCTCTTCCTCTACCTCTGGTACGAGGAAAAGTGTTAGCATCAGCGTATCCTCCACTCTGTCCTGTCTGTTGCCTTTGTTGTTCAATATGCTGGCTTTGCTGAGAACTTCCACCTCTTTCCATTCTGTTCTAAGGCTTCTTCCAGTCATCTTTGGATTTTTGAAACCTGTCTTGGGCAACTGATTTTCCCCTTGGCTAGCTCTTGCCTCGCCCTCACTGTGTTGGCTTACAACTTAGTTTCTCTTCTTCCTTCAATGCCATCTGATACGCATCCTCAACTGTTCTGACGGTTTTCATGCTCATCTCATCCTGGATATCGTATCATAAGCCATTCATATACCTGGCTACTTTTTCATCATCGCTCTCCTGATGACCTGCTCTAATATTGAGCTTGTAAAATTATTCGGTATACTCCTTTACCATCATCAACTTCTGTCTCAGGTTCTGCATTCACCTTAACAGTGTGATCTGATAATCCCTTGGGATGAACTTTGCCTTCATCTTTCCAATCATTCGATATCAGCTTTTGATCTTTTGTTTTTCTTTGGAACGTCTATCTGCTTGAAGCTCGTCCCACCATAATGTTGCATGTCCTTTCAATTTTGTGACAGCATGCCTTACCTTTTTATCCTCTTCGATATCTTCATAATCGAAGTAGTTGTCAAGAGCTCTAGTCCAATCTAGAAGCTCTTCTGCATCCAGACTTCCTTCATAGAATGGAATGTCCATTTTTGTCTTTGAACTCATCCGAGTGATAGCTTTAATCAATCGCTCATTGGGTGCATCTTCGACTGCAACTTCTCCTTGTGGTTCAGCCTCAACTTCACCTTCAGAGTCACTCAGATCTCCAACATTGGCTGTGTGTCTCTGCACTGCTTCCATTTCTTCCATTCTGGCACGAAGATTTCGTATTTCCCTCTCCATCTCTACATTCTGTCCTTGGCTACTTCTTTCTCTGGACATTTCTCTTTCCCCAGACAGTTCCCTTTCCCCCTCTAGATTAGGTGATTGTCTACCTCTTCTCGGCGGCATGGTGAAATTTTCTCTTCTCCTCTGTTACAGAAAACAGAGAGATTTTCTCGCTCTGATACCACTCTGACGCAGAGCGCCACCCGGCACGTCCTCTTCCACCAATACCTTCTTTTCCCTAGGCCTGAAGAGCTAAATTGCTTCTTCAAATCCCTTATCGGGACCTTTTGTCACCCACAGGATGCTCTTATTGATCTCCCTGCGGTCTTATCGGGAAATCGGCCTTCACAAGGTCGTGAGTCGCGCACCCGCAAAACCCCGACTCTCTGATCTCCGATGGCACCTGTCGCGCGCCTTAGCTCCCTCCGCTAACCTTTCTTACATGAGACCTATTGGCCCACCTGACCACGTCCCTTTTCCTTTATCCGAAATTCAGAATTTGCAGAATAGAAATGCACGGAACTCTTTCTCGCAGGATTTCTGATCCCCGATTCCCGACGCCACCTGTCTTCCGTTCTGACGCCTGGGCTCCCACTCCCCTGTATTTGATTGGGGAATCGTGTATCGAAAATTCACGATCCCTGTTGCACAAATTTATAGCCCTTTCCAAATGTCGATCCCCGAAGTGTGATGCCACCTGTCCTCTACTCACGGCAAGACTTGGCCTTCCGACACCTGTCCTCCACTTGACACGGTGACCACTTGGTTATCTCATTTTCGGGTATTGCTACTTCTCCAGTCGTGAGTCTCTCGTCACCGAGAACTATGAAATGCCGAATCTCGACTCCCCGGGATGTCGTGCCACGTGTGCCTGTTGAAATCAACGTTTGAGACCCTTTCGGGAATTCGCCAATCGTGATTTTAGTGTGCATAAGACTCTCGTCTCCGTAAACCCTGATTATCTGATGAGCTGAGTCCCGATGACTCCCAGGCTCCTTCCCTACACGCTAAGGCTTAACCTGAGCGCAACTTTCCCAGATCTGACGGCTATCAGAATTTCACGGCTTCCATCTGCGAATCTTGACCATCGATTTCTCCTTCTTGAGGATTTCCTGGGATGGCTAAAAGTTCCTTCTAAAGAATTTCTCTCCAAGCCTTCTCTTGCCACTCTGCATGACCCTTCTCGATCAATCCTCCTACACAGACTTTTGTGCTCTCCTTCAACAATGTCATGAGGGTGCTAAACCTCCTGAGTGTTTCCACCCTGATTACTTCAGATGGATTTGTGCATGCGCTCTTCGCAGCAATCGTTCAACGACTCTCCAAGTGTTGAATCCTCCTGACTCCACGCACTTCCTGCAGCAGCAGTCTTCAAATTCCTCTGCTCAGATTAACAACTGAGACTCCTTCTTTCTGCCTGTGCACTCACCTTGCACGACTTCAACCCAAAACAACTTCTGGGCGAACGAGAATAAAAGGTCAACTACTGAGTCTTCATCAATGCACTCTTTGCAGATGAATTCAACTGCACCCTTTGCAGGAATCTCTGGACTCATATAGAGAAACAACTGAAACTCATTTTGTCTCCCTCTCAGACTTCAATTGAAACATGAAATCACATGCATAGCATATATAAAACAAATGCACAACAGAAACAAACATTTATGAGCATAATACACAGAGAAAACAACACAAAACCATGCGCTTGAATCAACGCTTTCTTCTATTAATTCAACTGCATATACATGGGTGTTCTCCATACAATACTCTCTTCTCTCTCCTCTGAATGTTGGCTAATGCTACAATGATACAATGAGGGTGTCTATATCCATTTTCCCTCTCAGACTCTAAAACTGTCTAATCTAGAAATAAATCCTACCTACCTGCATTAACTAGATTTAAATGCCTCCTTATCTACTTTGGACAAGAGCGTATGGCTCGAGGTCTGATACAATATACAAAAGGCGCTCCGTCATAAAGGATTCATTAAAGGTTTGGCACTTCAATTTCAAAAAGTTTTCAAAGAAATATGTCATGTGTTTAAAAACACATGCGTTGGCTCCACGCTCGTTTTGGGTATTTGTGATGCTCTTGCATCAAATTACATGTTTAATTTCCAAGGAGGGTAGATGAAAGCACATGAATGGGGTTGTCAAATCAGTCAAATCCAAAAGAAACTCAAACTAATAGATCGAGACCCTGTAGGTTTATCTTATGAGACTTTATTTGAAATTGATAGATTCCAGTTCAAAAGTTGATCTGAACAACATTGTATGATATATACGACTTAAGAGCTAGGTCGATCACCTCTTGGGATTTCTCTATGTTCCTTTCCTATATGTTTTCTTACATCCATACATTGTAGCAGTAGCATGTGTGTAACCTGAAAAATGCATGTATCCATACATATAGGGAAGCACAATTTTCCAGGGCATTGGGAAGAGAATGAATAGTAATGATTTTGGAAAGAGAAACCCCAGGTTTATAGTGATGGGTGTATAACTTACCTGTACCTCTCACATGATAATATATCACTCTACCATCTGAGCTACATCCCATAACATCGACCATATTTCTATCACCCCATTTCCATTTCTCAATGGCCTCATCCACCTCCACCGCTACTAATCCCAACAACAATTACTACTCCGACTACGATGTGTTCTTAAGCCATCATGGTCTTGATGTAAAGAAAAATTTCACTGGTTTTCTGTACTGTCTCCTTATTTCATTTGGATTAAGGGTTTTTCTTGATCAACCAAAGTTGGGACAGGGAGACTTTATAATTCCCCAAATTGAAAGTGCTATAAAAACCGCCTCTATCCAAGTGGCTATTTTTTTTTGTCGGATATGCTAATTCAGAATGGTGTTTCAATGAGCTAGTGAGCATGTTAGAGATGTTGGAGTCACGGGCTGTGATGGAAGCCATAGCTTCCAAGTCGACTCAGGTCAATTCTTCCCCTCAACACTCCTCTCTATCACGTAACCTACACAACCAATTATTTTTGGTTTTCTTTCTCGAGCGGTGGATCCAATACACAAGCTTGGGTAGGGTCAACCGTGGCCTTTATTGGTGCATAGTGCATGGCCTGGACTAGCCTACTTACATTTGGGTTCCACTGACAAGTGAACTACAAGCTTCACTGGAGTTGTGATCGAAGCGAATCTGCAATTCTAGTTTTATTTTTTTGTGGTATTTCAAGCTCTATGAAGATGGCAGTAAACGATTCTGGATAAAGGGTCATAAATTTTCTGTGTGAGGTCTCTTGGGAGATGAAACATATTCAAGTGGTTTTGCTGGATGATATTTGTGATCTTTCGAATGGCTCCACAGGACTACCATCGTTTCCATGTTCCTATCAGTGGTGTAGTTGGGAATTCATTGAGATTCCTAGCCCTTTATATACAGTCAATCCTATAGCGGTAAATAGTAAATATTGCAATGTATTCATTGAGAACAAGCATGTAGTTTGCATTATCTCTAGTGAAGAATTCAGAAAGATGGATTTTGTCGCCATTGGAGCAATAATGGTGGGTAGCATTACATTCACCAAAAATGAAGGCAATTTTTTGAAGAAAGGAGATGAGTTTGGTGATTATGATGGTTTCCTAAGGGAAAAAGGATTGTAGTTCCCTAAAACCCATATCCATTATGCTCATGCCCCCTCCCCTCATTGACCCAAAATGATGGCTAGAACCATGCATTTATGATAATAATAGCACTTTTAGCAGCAGGAAAAAATTATGTTCACACTGAATCTTCCTTCCATGCATAGTCAATTTCATGGATAACTAAAGGGTAAGAAGATATTCAATTTTTTATCTACAGGTGGAAGTTGCAATATGCCAACACTTGGAAACGTCTGTATGTTGAGAGGCCTAAAATGTGTAAGTTGTCTCCTTGTTGCAAAATATTGTTTCCTCCTTTTCTGAATACTGCTTTGTTGCCTCATGCCCACAATATTGGAACAAAATTTGGACAGTTAGCCTACACTCTGGATGGTCTCCATGCTGACATGTTATAATATCCCCAAGGATGAACCTTCTTGTAATCATGTTTTGTAGGCTGGTTAGCCAAGTATATATAAGATGATGGGATTACGTGTGTATTAGGCCAGAGAGCCTAAGTGTTAAAGGCCAGGAACCTGATTTTGTATATGTAATTATGCAGATCATTAATATAATATGTAAACATCATTGTGTGCAGACCGACCACAAAGAAAGAGCGATAGGAGACTAAGCTTCCACAAGGTGGGTAAGGGAAAAGGGGCTGAAAGTTTGGAAAGAGGGGATAAGCTTAGGGGCTTAAGTCCTTGAGAATAATATTTTATTATTATTCTAAAACTGTGGGACAAACATGTCTTTTTATCCTAAGTCATGTGAGAGGCAATGCATACAGATCCAACGTGTGAAAAAGAGAATGCATGCTTGATGGAGTGCATGCAGCTTCATGGGCAACATGTGTCAGCCCAGATGCATGCAATTTAATTCAAGAATTGAGTCGTGATGGGGGTTCGTCCTCCATTCTGTTGTTCATTGTCTTAATTGAGAGATCTCTGTGTCTAATCTTTTCTTGCCTTGCACAGCTCTGAAACCCGAATTCTGTGATGTTTTCTTGAGAGGTCGATACACCTCTGTCGGAACTGTGGAGTTTGTGTTCGACCTCTATGTGGATTCCTTGTATCGTACCCTGAAAACCAGTGGCAAACCCTTGGATTGAGCCATGTCACCTGTGTGTTTTTTGAGCCTAGACTATCTTCTCTTGCAGAGTCGAGTCCATACCTGAATTGTCCTTGGGTTGCTGCCTTTTGTGTTTCCTGAGTGGAATTGACTAGTTGTTGTTGTTATCCTCACTTTGCAGGAATTGGGCTGAAGTTGGTTGAAGAACCGGGTTGTCAGGATCGTGGTAGAGGAGGTAGGTCGTCAAGCCTGTGAGCAACTCTCTCCAAGTGAGAGAGTCTGTCGGGAAGTGGTTTTCTCCCAGAGAGAGTCCAGCACCAGCTACGGAGCTCTAAGAATTCTTCATCTGGCTTGTTGCTGAGACCTAGAGAGGGAGATGAAGCACCAATGGACTATGCTTTTGAAGGTGTATACTCCTGGGTGGAACAAGCATGTGGGGAATGAGAGTCCGTGAGCAGTGGGCGTAAGAAGGCTCCTGGAGAGAATCCTTTCAGTAGATCTGTGCAGTTTTCTTGTAACCTCAGCCTAGTCTAGGATTCTCTTACCTTGGGTGGAGCTTGGTCCTAGCTCGGGGGTGACCCACTGCTGAGTGTGATGAGCAGCGTGGTCTAAGGCTGGGAGGTTCATGGAAGGTTTGCACATGGTTGGCGGTGTTACTACCATTTTAAAGATAAGTATATGCATGTGTTTAATTTCAATTAAAATGTATGT
>ML851188.1:9711-31312 GCA_009831015.1 Picea engelmannii
CGTTTGGGTAAGTTAGTACATCAACTTCCCGGGGTCGTAACTTTTGCATACGATCTCCGTTTTAGGCGTGTGATAGCTCGTTGGAAAGGTATCATCGAGGAGATTCATTTTGGGGGATCAATTATGCCTTCGGCTATCATTGATAACCTCGATCTCAAAAAACCTTCATTTAGGCTAGAGGCTAGAGGCTCCTGCAAGCTATCAGTCCAGAGTAACATGGCATGTTGACGTCACCCAGGATGACGTGGACCCATGTTTATCATGCCACATGTCACCTTGATTTGTGCCTTTTACAGACCTTATATGGCAATTGGAACATGACACGTGTCACCCATTGATGGGGCCACATGTCATCTCTGCCCTATGTCGCGTGTTAACACCATGGCACACGCTCGCTAGCCTAATAGATGGTGGAATACCCCAGGGCACTACGAGTTCGGGGCTTTGGGAAACTTGGGAAGCTGGGATGTTGGGGTTAGTCGGATGAAGGCTCGGACCTACATGTCCCTACCTCTACGTTTAACGCGCCACCACATGTAAGTGTCGACCCTTCAAGAGTCCAGGTTTCGGGACTCTGGAGGATATGTGAATAGAGAAAAGGGCGTTCAACGTTGAAGTGCCAAATGTCGAAATCCATTAAGCATGTGCGTTAAACAAGGGTGAATTTCAGCCACTGGATTTAACGGTGGATGGATTTTCCACCATAGATGCAGGAGTGTTGGGGAACTTCAGGACTTTAGGGAACATCCCATGTAACTGCCCCTCCAGTGACCATGTCATTGCTAAAGGGTGACAAACTTGGTCGATTCTGTGCCATGTAGGATGGTGCAAATTAGGTAAACCCACGTGGGTGCCACCTAGCCCTTGATCAATGATGTTAGAAGAGCTTCAGAAGGACATAAATTCCAATATAGAGCTCAAATTTGAGAATGGTAATAGTATTTGGAAATCTCTTGATGAGCAGATGATGATGGAGACCTTGGAAAGAGGATTCGAGATGATTAAGAAAAGTGAAAATTTTATGCCCCATCCTTTAAAAAGGTACTTAGGGGTCAGGTGTGTTACAAAGTGGTATCAGAGTGGGAAGCAACACTTGGTGTGCTTGGGCTCACAAAAGAGTCAAGTGATTATTTTTTTTTCTTTCTTAGAAATATTTAAGGGAGAGGGCACTCTGCCCTACCCTACCTAGCAGAACATGATTCAAACACAGGCCTGGATGGGCCGGAGAACAGTCATAAGACTAGTTTACCAAGGCTAAGATGTACTTGTTGAGAGTATTACTGCCGTATGGAAATTATCTACATAAATTCCTCGAGAAGAAGGATGCAGATTAAAATTCAGTTGGGATTTTACCCAACAAGATTGAATCATGCTAAACCGTGGCAGAATAAGCCTATCATTTATTTTGGAGAAATGATAGCCAATCCTAGAAAAGTGGGATTATGCCGAGGGACATTAATAATAGAACTTGGATTCAAATGGCATAAACCTGTTTTAAGGAGTACTCGAGTCCAGAAGGAAAATGGACTAAATAGGTGGCAGGAATTGCCTAAAAAGTAGGTTTATGAAGCCTCTATTAATTAAAAGTGTTGATTAAATGGAGGATTTGGAATTGGGAGAACAATCCTCCATGTCTAGAGGCCTCATTGGAGTAGGTGAGATCAACCTACTTGACCTGTTATAACTGAAAGAATTCCTGCTAGGGTAATCCCTCTTGGCAAAATAAAAGAAGTCATGAGGAATGAGAATGAACCTCATGGAAGAAGTGAAATGACATGAACAAGTTCAAAATCTCATGGTTGTGTTAGGGAAGTGTGTATCCCTACTAACTAAGGGTAGGTCTATACATGAAAATGCAAGAGGAAAATAAGTGGAACCTGTCTACACTGCAGACATGGGTATATTGCTTGGTGCATGAAAATATGTTGAAATGAATATCACAAAGATAGAGCATGCATATGACATGCATATATACTTATTATAGTTTGTCATTGAATGTAAAATATGGTGATGTCATAGATCATATGGTTAGTGATGAATTGACTATGGCAACATAAGTAAAAGGTTGATGATGTTGAGTACATAGTGCCTTATGAGGACAAGGTAGGAGGATTAATAAAATGTTGATCCTGGATGTGCTGGAGGAAGTGTTGCGACACTTCTAGATGACCAATGGGTCAGGTTGACATCCAGAGGTGGATGGTATCCATATAAGGTATGACTTGGTATACTTAAAATCGTAGTGAGGGAGAATCTAGAAAATGATTCCCTTGATCGAAAGGCTAGCTGATCAAGACCAGTCAAAAGCTTGATAACTTGTCTTGTTGCCTTGGGCATTGTTGAAATTGCCCAGATGGTATTTCCGGGTTGTCGAATAAATTTATACTAGTTGAGGCAAAAATGCCTTCTTACTTGTTGTTGTCGTGTAGAAAGGGGAACATAATTATGACTATATCTGTTAAACTTCCATGTGGATATCATGTGAATGACTGCAAGCTCTCAGCAGAGAGAGAAACTCGGTGATGAGTATCTTTTTGAGACTTATCTTAATAATGATTGGAAGATCCTTGGGAGAAGGATTTGGAAGTCTAGTATGTCCATGTGTATGAATGACATGGAAAAGGTGCAAGCAATGAGCTTGCATGATGAATGCTTGGCTATGTTTGTATATGCTTGAGTGCATGGATCTAATTCATTGTAAAGTTTCTTGATATGAAGACTGATATTAAGACCAAATAGATATGAGTGAATGATATTAAATGTGCAAGTGATGCACATGCATGATGTAAGAGTATATGTATACTAAAGGCATGACGTGACTGCCTAAATGAGTGAAATGTAAGGTAAGAATTGCACTTGCAAAGATTAAATGAATACCATGGATGCATGGTTGACTCCATTTTGAAGAGTCATCAAAGTTATGTTTTGAATGATAACCTAAAGGGAATGTGCTCCATTCCCTAAAAAAAGGCTAGTATAAATAGACCAACGAGTAAATGAGTAAGAATGCTCCGTTGTCATGATAAGAGGCAAAATGATTATGCCTTTGAGGATCACATGAGAATGATTGTGAACAATCATGAGTTGAATTATATTAAAGTAAAGATGTATGTGAGCTGTGAAATATACATATGGTAGCTACACATAGGCTTATGGTTATGCATGTGGTTAAGTACATCATGGATGTAAGTTAACAAAACAAGGAATATGTGTGGATAAATAAACTAGATGCATAACAAAGATGCATGTTTATATTCCTTGTGGAATATTTGGTAAACAATTGAAGCTAACTCAAGGTTGAGGCCATCAAAGATAGCAATGGATATGCAATAAGGAAGACGCATGCCAAAGGAGTTCTCTGTGAAGGAACTGTGTAAATACTTTGTCATGAGAACAAAATCACAACCTTAATGACTGCTGAGAATTAAGCAGTGAGCTGCAAGTCTATTTATATAAAAATCTTGGATTACATTCTAAAACAAAATGTATGAGTGGAAGACTAAAAAATTAATGTTGACCATTCTGATAGATGAATGGTAATGTGCAGAATGCACAGGTTCGTGATTCATTGTGAACAAAAGGTTTGTTGTCATAGCATGTTGGTTTAACAAGAAGGTTGAGGTGAACCTAACTAAGACTACTAAAGGAAAAGAGCATAGAGATCACAATAAGAAGTAAATTGCAGAAGCAAAGAAAAGGAAAAGGCAGAATACTTTTCTCATCTTAAAAACTTTGAATTGCTTAACAGAGTTGTAGTCCTTAAAAGAACAGTTGTGAAAACAAGTACAACTGGTAAAAGGAAAATAAACCAATGAGTATGTTTAAATGAATAGGCTTGGTTGAGCAGTGTTAAGTAAAGACAATGAGGCCTCGAAATAACTCAGCTGGACTGAAGTCCCAAGATGCGCAGAAGGAGTTGGAAAAGGGAAGATCCCTTAACTCCTTTCTTGATGTATATTATGTTTTTTCGTGGATGAGAAACTGGTGTATTGATGAAAGTAAATGTTTTGACACCATAATGATGATGGTTGTATGACTGTAGAAATAATTGAGAATTGTTTATGTTGCACTCATGAAAACATCAAGGATAATGTGAAAAATTGCATAAAGATATGCTAGGACATATCTAAAAATGTTTTATTGATTGGAATGTTATGATACATGCATTTTTATTTTACATGATGACTAGTGTATTTGTGATACATGTCATGTGTAGAAAAGACATTGAAACTATTGGGAAATACAGTTACCAATGATGGAAAACTTCAAGCAGAGGATGGATACGAGAAGGTTGTTGTTGAAATTTGTTGAAGGGACTCTAAAAGTCCCCATAAAGCACCATTGATGAGGCAATATCAGAGAGGGTGTTGAAATTCATAACATGTATAAAATTGTTCATGCCTATAAGGCATAAGGTATGAAGGGATTGGGTAACAATCCCTTCTTAAATATTTTATTATTTCAGTGATATATATAATTGAAGTTGAGAGGTTGTTGGATGCCATCGATACCCAAGTAGGGTATGATCCAGAAAAAGAGCTCGAGGAATAGAGAGAGGAAGTCTATGCCGATCAAGGATGAGTTATAATCCTTGCAAGAAAATGCATGAGTAAAGAGTACCATCGGTACAATAACCAATCTAGGGAGATTGGGAATAAAGGTGCTCATAGTTAGTACATTGCATGGAATGCATTGAGGAAATGCATGTCTGCATAAGAGGACAAACAATGGATTTCCATCGAGGAAGGAGGACCTTCCACTACTCCACTTGAATTGTGTTGTTGATAAAGAAAGGAAAATTTGGGTGGCCATGAGTGTTGGAACCCTGGTTACTAACAAAGGAGGAATTCTTTGGTGCATTCAAGAGAAACTTTTAGTTTCATATGTGTTGATTTGGGATCAAGATCAACCTGTAGCAAGGAGCATAGTCATGTTGTAAGAGTGCAGGAGAATGATTAAACCTCATGGTGAAGAGGTTAGTTGAGCTCCAACACACCGTGATAAAGTGATTATCATAAGTGTGGCAAACCTGAACCTAATATAAAGGGTACATTGGGTATGCATGTGGCCATGAATATTGGCACATTGATTAAAGTCATTTTATATTTGAATTGCTTTTAGAAAAAAATGGTATGTTGTGTTATCACATACTAATTTGTATTATTTTTTTCCAAAACATCTTGTCCTTGTGATACCTTTCCACTCAGATTCTAAAATGTTTTCACCAGCTCTGTCAAGTTCCCATCACCTAAATCCTTCACTCGACTGATCATCCAAAATAGTCATGTCCTCCATGAGTCAAAATTGAAATATATCCTAAACCTATATCTAGCCTTAATGCTTATCTATATTCCTTGGTCCCATTTGTTGTAACTTAAGTCTGCACCCCTGCCTCTACTCTCTCATTTCCCTATACCTTCATGAAAGTTTTCCTCTTAAAGTTGATAAAGTCAGTTTCCCATATGTTCAATAACTTGGGTTTTTCTTGTTGTCTCGCTTGACTAGTTCTTTGCGTAGAGTTTTTCTATTTTTTTTGAAGGATAAACACATATCATGATTTGGTTTGAATTACTTGTCATCTTGTTTGCCACTAATAGAGCATACAATAGGCCCACCAAGATTTTCCTATGTGCAGGAGACATCCAGGTCCACCAATTCCTTGTATGCACAGTAAGCTTCAACAGGAAAAAGCAATAATTTGAAAGGTTGTCAATTTAGAGCTCAGATTGTAGGATCAAACAGATTAAAATTGCAACAGTGGAGATCCAGTAGGCCACCCAGATTGACTGTTTTCATGCATTCGGAGCGTAAAAATCACGCGGGGTTTAACATCAAGAGAGAACCCTAGAAGTCCCGAAGTGATGAGAGATTGCCACGTCAACCAGTCCCATATTACTCCGGGAGAACTTCATGCCTTACATCCCGAACTCCCGAAGTGTCGAAGCTCGGAGTTCATCTGGAGCATCCATCAACGAGGACACGTGGTGCCATATCTCTCACTTCGGAGACCTAGAACTCCGGAAGGTTTGCAGAACGAAGCACTAGAGCAAGAATTACCTGAAGTTCCAAAGTAAATATTTGTTGTCCAATTCAAGAGGCCACGTGCAGGCAGACATAACACTTCAGAAATACGACACTTCAGAGGATTGCATGAGAAAGCAAAAGAAAACTCATGAAGCTCGAACTCTTGAAGTGAATCTCGACCATCCAAAACAAGAGGACACATGGAGGCAGATCCCTCACTTTAGAGATATGACTCTCTGGAGGATTGTAAGAACTATGCATTAAAAAGGCTTGAGATCCCAAATACCCGAATTCCCGATAGCCGTTGGATTGAGTTAATCTTTTTCTGGTTGAATGAGGACCATCAGATCTGGACAATACATGATGGTCGTTGGATCAGAATAATGGTCAACTTCAGCGTTGACCACTTCGACGAAAAAGGATTCAAAACATATGAATTCACTTGAAGGCCGAAGTTCCGAAGTTTCGAAGTTGCTCTTAGCCGTCGTTCTGAGATACATTTTGAGAGTTTGCCACATGAGGAGATCTATGTCGGCAAGGACACGTGGCGTAATAAAATGAAGATAGGTGTCAAAGTGCAGTTGGCATTTCAAGTATGCGTGAGTCACGAATCTAAGTGACATGTGGCAACCACTCAGTTAGTGCCACATCAACAAGTGACATCAGCAAGTTACGTCACTCCGGGAGTTTGAACTTTGGGAGTTTCACCACTAGCAAATACCTGAAGTCTCAAAGTTATGAAATGAATGGGAACCGTTCATCATGCAAATAACATCCAACCATCTGATCTACTTCGACGAAATGAACTCTGGGAGATTGAAGGGTTGTGAAGGAGAAATCAATCGAAGTGCCATCAAATGTTTAGTGACACTTGAATATTGTTAGTACAATAATCAAATGTAAATGCTCACTGTTTAGTACTAATGATGCAATTGTTTGCAAGATAGAATTGATCTCCTCTAGGAGATGTTCTTGGTTGTTGTCTTTGTCTCAAATAGGTTACTATGGAGGTCACAACACTAGAAAAGTGTACTCTTGTCTTTTGTTCTTGTTTTGTTCCGGGCAAGTTACCACGGAGGAATGATTGGTATTAACACTGGAAAAGTGTTGTTCTTGTTTCCTTATCATAAGAATATTGTTCTTGTCTGTTATTTTTGTTATTGCACTTGAGGCAGTTCACAAGTGATAGTTCTGAGAAGGATATATAGTGACGATTGCAAGAGGCAACATGTTATACAATCTCTAGTTTGAGACATGGAGCAAGATATCTAGACATGGAGTTGTATACATGATAATATACATCCATATACCGAAGGCGAAGAAGACAAAGTTAGAACCTTCTAAAAAGAAGGATACTTTTGTGGGATACAAAGTGTTCCACATGGAGATTGACATGGAGGAGTAGCTGGCTCCACCAATGGCAAGGAAAACGGCCCCACCTAGTACCAATTTAGAGGAAGCTAGAGTTCAGAGGGAGTCAACCCTCAGGATCCAATAGGAGGAGTAGCCTCCCAGGACAGTTTATTGGAGATTAGAATTCAGAATATACAGAGGTAGCAGATGGCTCCAGAGATTGTACAAAATTAGAGGGAGTCATGTTTCAGAAGGAGCATGGCGCTCCAAGATCAATAGATACTTGACGAGCTTGGTTTTAACAAAGAATGTACAGACTCAGAGTGAGCATGATCTTAAAGAGAGTTAGTTGGCTCAAGATAGAGTTGATTATTCAGAGGGAGTTCCCCCCCCAATATCCATGTGGGAGAGAGACATCTCCCAGGACTGACATACATGTGTCATGAGTTGAGGAGGCCAGACATAAGCTTTAGAGGCAAGAGGCTTCTAGGAGATGTGATCTTGCTACAGTGACAAAGGAGACAACCAGTCATGAGGATCGGGTGTGGATTTTGTCTTAGTCACAGAGGGAGCATTCAGTGAGGCAGACTAGACAACAAGACTTACTCTAGTGACAAAGGGAGTTGGCCTCAGAGTTTGATATGGAGAATCATGGATGGATGTACTCTTGGGATTAGAGGTGAGACGAGACTAGATGAGATCTTCCTCATTTAGGGGATACTGATGAGATTTGATATGATGGACTGCAAGTGCATGACTACACCTATGATGACAAAACTGAAGAAGTTGAGTGATTCTACTTCAGATTCATATTTGGTGGATCCCATGATGTACAAGCAGTCAATTGGATCCTTGATGTACCTGGTTAATGCCAGGACAAATATTTGCTTTGCAGTGAGCACCTTGAGCCAGTATTTGGTTGAAGAAAAGGCAGTTCTAGTGGGTGGTAGCGAAGCATGGTACAATTGGATATGATTTGTCTCAAGTGACTAAGTGAGGCTACAGAGAAATATAGATTTCAATTGAGTAGGGAGTGCAGTAGACAAATTGAGCACCTCAAGGTCCTACTTCTACTTGGACTAAATTACAATTTTTAGGATAAATTGGAAGTAGGTTGATTCGAAATCGGATTCAAAAGGCTGTCAGGGCATGAAAAATGATCAAAAATGAAAGTGCTCAGAATCCGATGAAACCAACACCATTGCGTCCGTCTCGTCTTCCTGATTCAGGTGGTATAATTTTTATGTCAAACGGAGTCCGTATGGAGAAGATATCGCATTCTGTCCGCCAAGCCAAACAGGCAAAATTTTGGATGCTGACTGTACCTGTCCGTACAGTCCGTATAGGAAACGTGGCAGGTCCGTACAGGTGATGCGACAACACCAGGGGACGACACGTGGCAGGTCCGTACGACAACACATGGCAGGTCCGTACAGGACATGTGGCAGCTCCAGAGCGTGACACGTGTTAGGCTGATTTGGCATTTTCGGCGCGCAGTTGGACCAATCTAGAAGTGACACATGTCACCACTGAAAGGGTGACACGTGGCAGGGTGACATCAGCAGCTGACATGGCAGGATTACGTGGCAGATGACGTGGCGTACGATAAAGCTGACGTGGCGGGTGATGTGGCAGTACGGTTCAGGCACGTGGACGAATCATCGATCGACACGTGGCATCATTTGGGCGAATGGTAAGGTGCCACGTGGCCCAATCACAGGCTGCCACGTGGCACCCCGGGTTTAGCCAATGAGGGATTTGTCAAAAGATTTTGGGGCCCAGGGGATTCGAACCCCGGACCTCCCACTGCTACGCCTTCGCAAATGCCTCCGACCAATAGACCGCATAATTTGACTTGTTATGTATGCGAGTCTTATTTTATTTAAAGTTGTAATGTTGTTTAAACAACGGGGGGTCGGGCCGGGGCTTAGCCCCGACCCCCGGTTCTATTGAATTGCATGTAACCATGTGTGCGGGGCGGGGTTTCAAATGTTATGCCCGCGCGTTTTTGTAATGTTTTGACACGGTTTGTTTAAACTTTAAGCCCACGATTTTAATTTGCATATACCACGTGACCTGGAGTTAGCGTAGGGGGGCCAGCGCTTAGCCATAAGGGCTAGCGCTTGGCCGTATTAATATGCATGTGACCACTTAAAGGGGGGCCGCGCCTAGGAGAGGGGGCTAGCGCCCGTTTTTACAACTATATTATAGTTGCAAGTGGGTTTTTATAACCACTTTGGGTTTTTATTATTAATTAAGCCCTTTTTATTGTAATTAACTCATTTTTGGGAGTTATTGGGCTTTTTTAGAGCCTAAATTCGTGGAGGAAGTTGGAGATGGATAACCAACTTCCCCGCTATTTAACCAAGGCCATTTTGAGGCCAAGAGGGGAGGCCTTTGGAGAGCCTTTGGACGGTTTTTGAGAGCAAAGATGCTTAGGAAAAGCCAAGTCGAAGCCAGTTTGAGGCAGGGAAGCTGTTGAGGAGGAGATGCTGTCGGACGATTTCTGAGAGCTCGGGACATCCGTTTCAGGTGCCGTAAGTTGTGCAAGATTCTAGAGATCATGGCGACCATGACAAGATCAGTCTAGAAGCCATTCGACATTGTAAATATGTACTAATAAGCTTTCGAACAGAAATAAAGAAACCTCCCTCACAGAGAAAAGGCCCGGAGACGTAGGCAAAGTTGTGCCGAACTCCGTTATCAAACTTGTGCATTATGGTTTGCTATTTTTCATTGCATTTCAGATCTGCATATATGTCTATGGATGTATAATGCATTTTCTTTTCTCGCTCTTTTGTTAAGTTTCCCAATGATCAATTAATTCATGCAAATAAAAACTCAACCATAAGTCATTTCGAAAAATCCTGACGGATCATAGGCTTCTGTAGCACTCAATACAACAGAGATGGAGTATGTCGCAACCAATATTGCAAGTCATGAAGTGGTTCAACTTAAGAATCTTCTTGCAGGACTTCATTCAAGACATGCTATGGAAGGTTGCAGTGAAGATCCAGTACTTATCCATGTTGGGTATGTGTTATATTCTTAGCACGACTAGCCCTAGTGTCTGCTATGTTGTGCAGGGGAGTTTGGGAGCAGCGCCCCCTTAGAATTTTTTTTTCCTTGGGAAACGTGTCACATTTTTGCCTCATTTTTTTGTCTTGCCTTGATTTTCTTGTCCATTGTTGGGCAGTTTTTTGGCACATGGTTTTTGTCGATGTTTTTCTATTTCCGATTAAGGAATTAAGGTTGTTGACTAATCCAGGTCATTGGGTTAGGGTTTTGGATGTCGTTGGCTCCTATATGTATATTTTATTATAAACGGTGTATCCCTATGAATGAATACAAAATATGATGGTTTTCCAAGTTTGGGTTTTCAGGGGGGAAATCTCTGTGTAATGTGTGTATTTTCCACTGTATATATTTTTTTCTTTTATTGAAAATATGTTTGCAGTAAAATATTGTACTAGGTTAAAATCTACATTTGGTATCAGAGCTTTGTTAGCTTAAGGGGGACGCCTTTGTGGTCAAGGGTTTGGCTTGAGACTATGATAAGCCTTGTTACAATGGGAGATTTGTGGTATTGATTTTTTAGGTGAAAAGAAATGGCGAGCAATTCAAAAATGGAGATCAAAAAGTTTAATGGGAAAAGTTTTGAGTTGTGGAAGGTCAATATGGAAGATCTATTGGTGGACATAGATTAGTGGATCATTGTGGATCCAGGTACTGCACCTATAGGAACTTCAACAAATGACTAGAAAAAGTTGGATCAGAAGGCGAAGAGCACAATCTGACTGTGTCTCTCAGATTCAGTATTACCAAATGTGTCAGAGGAAGCTACACCCAAAGATTTATGGGATAAGTTGGGGAAGTTGTATCAGTCTAAGTCCCTAGTAAAAAACCATTTCCTGAGAAATAAGTTGTATAACCTGAGGATGAGAGATGGAGACTTAGTGGCAGAGCATTTGAATGCCTTCAATACTGTGGTAAGTCAGTTAGTATCTGTTGAGATTAAAATTCTAGATGAAGATAAGTGTATCAGTTTGTTGTGCTCTTTACAAGACTCATGGGATAGTCTGGTTGTGGTCATAAGTAGTAATACAACTGCCTTGAAGTTTGATGAAGTGGTCTCATCCTTGTCGTCAGAGGAGATGAGAGGAAAGAACATGGAAGGACAGAGCACAAATGCATTATTTGCAAGAGGACGCTCAAAGGAAAGAAATAGATCTAAGTCCTCAAGTGGGAGATCCAAGTCTAAGGGTAGATCTAAATCTCCCAGAAAGTTTGTAAAGGTATGTTGGAGATGTGGAAAAAAAGGGCACTATAAGAAGCAGTGTAGATTCAAAGTTGAGAAAAAGAAGGGATCTGAAGAAGCTCCTTCTACAGAAGAAAAGACTTGCAAGGAAGAAGGAGGGGATGTTTATTTGACTTTTTCAAGCACACATGCAGATCATGGGGCATGGTTGGTTGACTTAGGTGCATCCTTTCATATGACTCCCCATAAGGAGTGGTTCTATGAATATGAAAGGTATCATGGAGGTAATTTTTTCCTCAATGATCACTCAACAACTAGAATCATAGGACGAGGAAAAGTCAAGTTGAGGCTCATATATGGAAGGATTAGAACACTACCTAGTGTTCTGCACATCCCAGGATTGGCCAGAAATTTGATTTATGTAAGAAAAATGGACGATGCAGAGGTAAAAACAATATTTGAAAAGGAAACTTCCAAGATGGTTCGAGGAGTAATGGTGTTGCTGAAGGGACTTCGGTTTGAAACTCTGTATAAGTTGCAAGGAAGCATTATTAGTGATGGGTGTAATAGTTCCATTGTTCCTAATATTGTAGTTGAAGAAGAAAAATATCCTACGGTCTCTGGAGAAAAGGTTATGTTGTGGCATCAAAGACTAGGGCATATCAGAGAGAAGGGTCTTCAACTACTACATGGTAAAGCTATGTCTAACTGCTCTCTGGATTTTGATTTCTATGAACATTGTGTATATGGCAAGCAGAATTGGGTAAGATTCCCCTATGGTGCAACGAGGGAAGAAGGATTTTTATAGCTAGTTTATAGTGATGTGTTTGGACCTGTGTCGGTTCCATCATTGGGAAAATCTGTTTACTATGTTTTATTTATAGATAACTTCTTGAGGAATACTTGTATATATTTCCTCGGAAAGAAATCTGAAGTCTTTGACAGGTTTAAAGATTTTAAGGCTCTTGTTGAGAATCAAACAAAGAAAATAATTAAGGTGTCGAGGACAGAAAATGATGGATAGTTTTGCGGGGATGAATTTTAAGAATTCTGTAAGAAGTGCAGTATAACAAGGTAAAAGACTACTCCATATACACCTCAACAGAATGGAGTTGTAGAAAGGATGAACAAGACACTGATGGAAAAAACAAGGAGCATGCTCAGTGGTGTCGATTTAGGGAAATAATTATGGGCAGAGGCAGTGGGTACTGTATGTTACCTGGTCAACAGATCACCCTCATCAACGCTGGATGACAAGACCCACAAGAGGTATGGACTGGTAAGAAACCTTCTCTCACATATCTCAAGGTATTTGGATGTGAGGCTTATGTTCATGTTCCAAAGGAAAACATGAGTAAGCTAGATAAGAAGGTTGAAAAGTGTATCTTTATTGGTTATAAATATGGTCTCAAAGGTTATAAGCTTTGGAACCCAGAAACTAAGAAGGTTGTGTATAACCGACATGTGGTATTTAGAGAAATGAAGGATGTTGTTAAACATGGAGTCCTACCAAGTAAGGAAGAACCAAAGAAAATAGAGTTTGATTTAAAGGATGATGAATCAAACTCTACAGAAGAACAAGAATAAGAAGAAGAAGATCCTCATACTCCAGTATTGAGGAGAACGGTTTCAGAAAGAAGGCTACCAGAAAGATATACTCCATGAGACTTTCGTTCAAATTTTGATTTGTCTATTACTGATGGTGATACTATAACTGTCAGGGAGGCAGTGGATTCAGAGGATGGAAATCTCTGGAAAAATGCCATGGATGAAGAAATGACAACCTTGGATAAGAATGAGGCTTCAGATCTAGTGGAGTTGTCGGCTGGAAGAAAACCCATTGGCAACAAATGGGTATTTAAAAAGAAGCTGAATGTAGAAGGAAAAGTGGAGGAATGCATAGCTCGGTTAGTAGCAAAGGGTTATCCCCAGGTTGAGGGAATTGATTTTGGTGAGATTTTTTCTCCTGTTGCCAAGTTAACTTCTATAAGATTTCTATTATATGTTGTTGTTGCATTTGATTTTGAAGTAAAACAGATGGATGTGAAGACAACATTCCTACATGGGGATCTGAAAGAGGAAATCTATATGAATCATCCAAAAGGATTTTCTGTGAAGGGAAAGAAGGAGCTGGTATGCAAGATGAAAAATTCCATGTATGGTTTAAAACAATCACCAAGGATGTGGTATCAAAAATTTGATACTTATATGTTGGAACTTGGCTTCACAAGAAGTAAAGAGGATCATTGTGTGTAGTTTAAATTAATTGGTGATCATTTGATTTATTTGGTCTTATATGTGGATGACATGTTGTTGATAGGAAGGAAAAAGGAGATTATCCAGGATTTGAAAACTTACTTGTCCTCGAAATTTGACATAAAGGATCTCGATGCTTCAACTTTCATTTTGGGCACATAAATTAAAAGAGATTGGAAAAAGAGGAAACTTTGGTTAAATCAGAGAAAATATGTTGAGAAAATATTGCAGAGGTTTAATATACAGGAATGTAAACCGGTCAAGGTACCTATTCATGTTGGTGTAAAGTTATCTGCTGATCTAGGTGGATATTAGTGGCCACCCACCTATTCCAACTAGCTCTGCATGTCTGTTTTTAGTTCAACACGTTCTATTGTACTTCTTTGTAATTGTGGGTTCTACACTTCTGGGGTTGTCTGAAGCCCTACACATCTTCCAGGTGGATACTAGTGGCCTCTCACTTAATCCAACTGCCTTATTTTGCATGTTTTCATGCCATTTTGGAGCCCTAACCAATGTTTTTTTGGCTCACCACAGTCAAACTGTAGACGAAGTCAAATTTTGATGGCGTAATGTGTATCTCTCTGAAAGACCTTTCCAATGGGCTATCATGCACCTAAAACGGAGGTCGTATGAAAAACTTACGACCTCGGTAAGTTGAGGTACCAACTTACCCATAGGGGCCCACATGACTTTTGGCATTTCACCTCCTAGGGTTAGGTTTTTGGATGTCTAGGGTTTTGAAATTCATGAGTAATATCAAAAAGGCCTCTAGAGCTTCATTGTGATCATTCTTCTCAAACGAATGCACGTAGCAACCACATCTCTTCTCAGAGATAGCTACCACCATTCAAGCAAGTGTTTCAAT
The DNA here is from genome assembly GCA_009831015.1 of Picea engelmannii. NCBI lineage: Eukaryota > Viridiplantae > Streptophyta > Pinopsida > Pinales > Pinaceae > Picea > Picea engelmannii. Next base: position 24,471 of record ML851188.1, read on the forward strand.
TCTGCAGTTTTATAGTTTGAACCTATTTCATTTATTCAATAGAAGATATTGTTCACTGGATATCTTTGTTGTTCTTCATATGTTTGTGTTTATTGTATTCAGTCTGTTAATCAGTTCGTTTTGCTCCTAAATCTGGATCAGTTGTATCATAGTGGTTTGCTCTTCATTTATTTTTCTTCGTGCATGTCCCCGACAAGATATGGGTACAAGAAGTTGGGACTCGAACCAATCGATTCATTGCAATATTGGTCGCGCTGAGCCTGAAAACAACCCATGGGGGATGAAAATAAATATGATGGAGCAAGAGATCCTATTAAAATGTTTCTCGAGGAAGCCCTCGCACGACAAAGGAACAAAATGATGGACAACTTTGTGCAGATCCTTTGACGACTGCCCATAGGAGAAGCATCTTCATCAAGCGGCCATGCAACCCCCTTCAAGGTACAAGTAACTTTTGATATTCTATTATTTGAAGGACTGATAGATGCATATGTTGTAGATAAATGGTTGAATCTACTCTAAGGGTATTTTTCGGTCCACATTTTTTCCGATAGGGAAAATATTACTTTTGCACTCCTCAAGGCCGCCCCCCATGTTAAGGACTGGTGGGATACTTACTCTGAGCAAAGGGCCATAGAGAAATTTGCAATATTTGTGGTTTCTCTTACATGGGATTTTTTCCAAGATGCCATTAAAGAACAATACTACCCTGTTGGAAGCTACGAGGACCAGTACACCATATGGACCACCCTGCGTCAAGAAAGGGACTAGACAGTACCAGATTTCACCAATATTTTCCATATGCACTAAATTGGGTATCAAAGACTTTGAGAGACATCTGGTGCTCAAACACTGCGACTGTTTGCATAGATACATTGAAACAAAAATGTAGTTTATGGACATCGTTTCATTGGGCACGACTTATATATACGTTGTCGAGATCGAGCAAAAATTTAAGCAGAAGAGGCGAGAGTTTGGATCCGCAAACTCCTCACAACTGAAGCAGGGAAAAGGCGGCCCAAACCCACACAACAAGGGACCGAGACAAGATGGCCACTCTCTAGACAACCAGTCCAAGCCGCAACACAAGAAGGGCAATGAGTAGACGAAGAAGTACATGAGACAATGGTGTGAGTACCATAAAATCCCTTGGCACAACACTGAAGAATGTTGCTCCAAGCAGTCACTCATGGTCGAGCTAAAGGATGTCAAGTCAGAGGCCGATTCTGATTCTGAATCAAATCCAAAAGGAGGGAAGCAGATTATCGATGTTGAACCCAGTGCCACTTTTCGCTACCACCAAATTCTGGCTAAGCGAACCAGAAGAACTAGAGGAAGGGGAATGCCTCTTTCACTCACATATGTGGGTAAAGGGGGCTCTGCTTCATTTCATTGTTGATAGTGGTAGTCAAAAGAACCTGATCTCAGCAAAGGTTATTAAGCAACTGGACTTGTTGACGACACCGCACCCACAACCTTACACCATCGGCTGGCTTCGCTAAGGGAGAGATCTTCATGTCAGCCAACAATGTCATCTACCCTATGACATCAAGCTTTTCAAAGATGAGGTATTGTGTGATATTGGTCCCCTTGAAGTTTGTGATGTTATTTTAGGACAACCATATTTGTGGAAGTGTCATGCTGTGTATGAGTCTAGACCCCTCAATGTTATTATTACTTTGGGTAGACAATTGTACAGGATACCAGAGGTAGCTTCGCTTACCGCTATTTCTTTAATCTCTGCTAAGCAATGCAATAAGGTAATTTCCACATCCGTGGCCTCTACACAGAGACTCTATTTGCAGCAAAAGCAAGTGGACGGGATCGTGGAAGAATACAAAGTCATCATCTCCTCACCCACTGGGGTACCGACGCACTGCTAAGTTAAGCATCCAATTGATCTAACCCCCAGTGCACTTCTACCTAATGGACCATTCTATCATCACTCGCTGATGGAAAATTACGAAATTAGGCATTAGATCCAAGAGATTATTTAAAAGGGGAACATTAGACCCAACTCCTCCCCTTGCAAAATCTTGATTGTGCTGGTGAAGAAGAAGGACGAGACTTGGCGACTCTCCATTGATTACAAAGCCTTAAATAAGATCATAGTCAGGAACCGATACCTAATTCCCAGGTTTGATGACCTTCTTGACCAACTCAAGGGGGAAAAGTTCTTTAGCAATATTGACCTAAAGTCTGGCTACCACCAGGTTCCCATCGAACCAACTGATGTATGGAAGACAACCTTCAAATTTAAAGAAGGTCTCTTTGAATGGTTGGTCATGCCCTTTGGCTTAACAAATGCACCAGTCACTTTCATGAGGTTGATGGATGATGTATTGAGACCCTTCACAAAATATTTTGTGGTGGTATATTTGGATGACATCCTCATCTTCAACAGAACTTGGGAGGACCACATGCGTCATATTCAACAGGTTTTGAGCACTCTGTGGCAGCACAAGATATATGCCAACTTGGAAAAATGCTCTTTTGGCATGAACAGGGTCTAATAATTGGGCTACATTGTTGATGAGCATGGGGTACATGTTAATCCAGCTAAGATCCAAGTCATTTATGACTGGCCAGCCCCGACCACACTAACCGAGCTTCAAAGCTTCTTGGGACTGGCCAACTTCTACCGACGGTTCGTGTTGGGATTCTCCCATATTGCATGGGCCCTCAACTAGGTGACCAAGGGGCGGTGGAAGGGAAAATTTCATGTGCGGGAAGGAACAACAATGGGAATTCGATGATCTGAAGCATCAATTGTGCTCAGCTCTAGTACTCTCCTTGCCCAATCTGCAACAATCATTTGAGATTGATACCGATGCATATGACTATTCTGTAGGCACAGTTCTCACTCAACATGGCCATCCAATGGCATACCATAGTGAGACACTCTTAGATACTGTTCGAAAATACCCCACCTATGACAAGGAAATGTATTCCATTGTACAATCCTGTCATCAATGGAAACATTACATTCTGGGAAAGGAGACAATCATCCACACTGATCACAAGCCTCTACAGTTCATACAGACATAGAGGAAATTACAGAACAACCGCCATCAGAAGTGGTCCACCTACCTACAAAATTTCCATATCAACATCAAGTATAAGATAGGGATTTCAAATCATGTCGCTGACTGTCTCAGTCGACCTCACATGGTTGCACTCACCACTGTGCTCCATTCCTGTGTACATGAGGCCTCTGAGTGGCCCCAACTTTATCAACAAGAACCAAACTTCACCACCACTTATCAGCTCTTGGGTACATGCGCATCTGTCACTGATTTTCACATTCAGGATGAACTATTATGCAATCTAGGCCATCTTTGTGTTCCTACAAGCGAGCCTACACAGATGATTTGGGAGGCCCACTACAGTCGGATGGCGAGGCATTTTGGCGTAGAGAAAACTGTGGTCGTTCTTCAGAAACATTTTTATTGGCCAAAACTTCGACATAACGTCAGCAAGTATATCATATATTGCACTGCCTGTGCCATTTCCAAGCCAACCATCAAGAAGAAAGGCTTATACACCCCTCTTCCTACTCTTGAGAAGCCTTGGGAATCCATCTCAATGGATTAGATGTCTGGCCTTCCGTCCACCAAGCAAGGCAATGACTATGTATTTGTGGTCATTGATCGATTTCCAAAGATGGCCATCCTCACCGCCTGCAAGAAGAATATCATAGTGGTAGATACTGCCAAGCTCTTCTTTGAATGAGTATGGGTCCATTTTGGGATACCACAGACCATCATCTCCGACCAGGATATAAGGTTCCTCAACACATTTTGGTCGAGTCTCTAGTCACTGTTGGACACCAAGCTCACTAAATCCACTGTTTTCCAGCCCCAAACAAACGACCAAACAAAGGTCGTCAATCAGATGATTGTGCACATCCTGTGCATGTAAAACTCCAAGCATCCACGTACATGGAATGAGAGTCTCCCATATGTTCAACACAGTTACAACAGGTCTCTCCATAGCTCCACCGTCCATATCCCATTTCAGGTGGGGCTGGGATTCCAACCCTTGGGGTCCCATTGATGTTGCACTACCTCTTTCCACCACACATGCATACTCTTCCCATGTTTAGTCTGAGATCGACAAAGCCACCAGATTCATTGAGCGGATTTAACACATCCGCTAATAGATCCAGGAGATTTTGCAGAAATCCAATGCTAAGTAGAAGCAGCGCCATGATCAACACATGGTACCACACCAGTTTCAGGTTGGAGACAAAGTCTGGTTACATTTGCAAAAGGAATGCCTCGCAGTTCCACATTGGAAGCTCCACCCACCTCGCTATGGGCCTTACACTATCACCAAGGCTGTGGGTAGCAATGATTTTGAGCTCAACACTCCACCCTTCCTTGACCTGCACCTAGTGTTTAATGTGGACCTCCTTCGAGCATATTTTCCACCATTATTGGACACCTCAGAGATTGTGAAACAACTGACACCAACATATCTCAACCCTGACTACATAGCACAAGCATCCAATGATGAGATAGTGGACACACAGGTCAAGGGCACTCACCAGCGAAGGATCTAGCTTTATCAGGTTGTCAAGGCAGGGCAACTCCTACACCAAGGCAAGTGGCTCACCTAGGGCCAAATATAGCGAAAGTTTCCTCACCTGATGGGGGAACCCAATGCAATGGATACCATTTCTTTCAAAGAGGGGAGGATTGATCCAGGTGGATATTGGTGGCCGCCCACCTATTCCAACTGGCTCCTCTTGTCCCTTTTTAATTCAGCACGTTCTGTTGTAATTCTTTGTAATTGTGGGTTCTACACTTATGGGGTTGTCTGAAGCCCTACACATCTTCCAGGTGGATACTGGTGGCCCCTCACTTAATCCAACTAGCTTATTTTGTATGTTTTCATGTGAGCACATCTTGTTGTACTTCCAGGGCTGTTTTGGAGCCCTAAATAGTGTTTTTTTGGCTTGCCATAGTCAAAATATAGATGGAGTGAGAGTTTGATGGCATAATGTGTAGTTCTCTGAAAGACCTTTCCAACGGGCTATCAGGCGCCTAAAATGGAGGTCGTACGCAAAAGTTACGACCCCAGGAAGTTGAGGTACAAAATTACCCATAGGGGCCCACATGACTTTTGGCGTTTCACCTCCTAGGGTTAGGTTTTTGGATGAAAAGGGTTTTTAAATTCATGAGTAATATCAAAAAGGCCTCTGGAGCCTCATTGTGATCATTCTACTCAAACGAATGTGCGTAGCAACCACGTCTCTTCTCAGAGACAACTACCACCATTCGAGCAAGTTTTTTAGTTCTGCATTTTTACAGTTTCAACCTATTTCATTTATTCAATAGAAGATATTGTTCCCTCGATATCTATGTTGTTTTTCATATCTCTGTGTTTATTGTATTCAGTCTATTAATCAGTTCGTTCCGCTCCTAAATCTGGATCATCTGCAGATCAATGTCCCAAGACACAATAAGAGGAGGACATGTCTTGTGTTCCATATGTGAGTGCAGTTGGTAGTTTGATGTATGCAATGGTATGTACTAGACCAGACATTGCACATGCAGTGGGAGTTTTGAGCAGGTATATGTCAAAACCAGGGAAGTGTTGGAATACAATGGATGTTCTCATTTAAACATAGACAATATAGGTATATTTTCACCCAACCATAGGCCGAAGCCACCCCTGAGCACCTTAACCTTGATAGAGAATCATTATGGAAGCAAACCCTAGGCTAGATAGCCAAACAAAGGTGGCACACCTTTCTCCAAGGATAGCGGACCAAGCAAGAGTAACAAGAGCCGATCAAAGAGTCCAAACCATAACCAAGAGAGAGTCCAAGCCAAAACCAAAATCTTCTAGTTGCAACAACTGCAACAACAACTCTCCTCCAAACTTGCGCACAAACTGACCAACTGCAGTGAGCACAAGTGTTGCTTCTGCAGTTCTGAGAATACTGGCCAGAATGAAGACTGGCCTCCTGTATTAATACTATTTCTGGTAGACTGCCTGGGCCGACTTCTCATTATGGGTACTAATTCTTTAGTATATAACATTTCCCTTAGCTAACTTCTTCTCTTGGAGGATAATAACCTAATACATGCCATTCTCTTGAGTCGACTTGTCTTCTAGGGTTATTAACCAATTAATTAGGGTTTCTTCTTGCTTCCCGTAATATTCTATTCTCGTCAGGTTTACACGTGGAGGTAAATACCTCCCGCAACTACCATAATATCAACACTCCCTCTTAGCTAGGGAGGTATTGAAGGTAATGGTCTTGAGCAAAAACATGCCATTCACTCTGTATCATCAATATAGTCGTATAGAATAACTCATGATTATATCATGAGCACCATCATCACTATCAATGTCATCGACTGCATCATCTCTCGAAACCATACTCCATCTAAGTAATCAGACATGGTGATGGATAAGTCACTCACTCCATAGAGTGACATAAGAGCCATTCTTCTAATCTAGACATATGTCCTAGAAGAATAAATGTCCTGGACCATTTTCCATCTAGAGAATCTTTGTCCATTGATCATCCATGTAGATGATAATCATTTCCAACATTACTGATAGTTTTCAAGGCAATCAGAACAATGTCATTCAATAGAACACAACTGTGTCTATCCATAGTAGTACACAACTACAATCTAGTGGTATATTGCCATACCAAGTAGTACACAATTACTTGATCAGTGACATATAGTCACAATCAGTGGAACATATCCACCATAGTAGTATACATCTACTGTCCGGAGACATACATTCTCCATATCAATCATATCATCTTGTATCAACCTGCACAAAAACCATTGTTATGATATAAACTGAATCATCTG
>ML851188.1:31412-56049 GCA_009831015.1 Picea engelmannii
TGCCAGAATGAAGCAACCCCAATGTGCTATATGCACTACAAACTTGCCATGTGAAGATGGCTATGAAACTATTCAAGAGAAACTGGAATTTGCATTTCATGGAGAACCTGGACTAAGGCTGAGAAGGGCCTGGATCGTCTCGATATGGTGCATGTTTCTCCTCTGCTAGGGTCGTTTCCTCTTGTTTCTAAGCTTGGTTGTCTCCTTCCCAAATGCGATCGGAGAATCCAGGAGCCATTGGAACATGTCGGTCGCTGCTAGCTACCGAGTGAATGGAGGAGGGGATCCATGATTCATCTGTGCCTTCTGAACAAGCGTGGTGCTGGAGATTGCCTAGTCGTTGATTGAGTTCTTCGATCTGCCTCGTGTTATGATTGACTCCTTTGAGCACAATAGTTAATTCCTGGCTGTGCCTGAGCTCCATTCTCTGAATTTGATTTTGAACCTCGGCCACATTTTCCCGAATTGCTTGGTTTTCTTGATGCAATTCCCTGTGTCTGGAGTCCGAACAGTCTTCCATGCGCCTACACTCGACCTGCAAACCTTGAATATGGTCTTGCATATCTTCCAGAGCACAGGCTAGGCAAGTGCAGGGGTCTTTGGACCTTGTGCGCATGGTGATGCAGTGGGCAGGGAGGGCGTTGAGCGAAAGCAGAGCACTGTCACGGGAGGAGGAGAGAGGAAGGAGTTTAGGGCCACGAGGGCAACTGGGCATGATAGAAGAGAGAAGCTGGAGAACATGGCTGGAGAGGGGACTCAATAGGCTGCTATAAACATGAGAGTTCATCATTACCCATGAGTGAGAGAGATGATTCGATCTATGAGGAAGATGGCCTGATGCAGGGTGAGTGAGGTTGGTTGTCATGAGCCTGAAGCAAAGAGTCAGGTTAAGTAGCCGGCTCATGCGGGGGGGGCGAGGAATGGGGCTGGGTGAGAAAGGTGAGGGGGGGAGGGTGAGGCACGTGTTCGGAACGTCGTGTGCCGACGGGGGGAGAGAACGTGGGAGAGGGAGGGGGGAAGTCTAGGGAAGCGAGACTGAGGCAAGGGGGAAGGGTAAGGGGAAAGGGGAGGGTCAAGGGTGAGCGGGATGGGGTAAGAGGGGGGTGGTGTTTGTAATGGGGGAGGTGAGCCTTTTTCTTGTTGTTGAGGGGGGGAACAAAGAGGCGGGTGGGGCTAAGGTAACCAAACATTAGAAGGGATTTGGTTAATGAGAAGGCAGCTTTGTTCCAGGGTTTTAGCAGTTTTCGCCATTACATCTGCCTCCACATTTTCTTTCGCAGAATGTGGAAGAAACTCAAACGCGTGAACTTTTTCCTGAGCGAATTGATAACTAAGGATATGTTTTGGAGCTGGACTTTTGGCGATCTGGGCATACTGCGAAGTTCCTTTATGATGATTTCTGAGTTCCCCAACACTGTTAGAGTTTGGATGTTCAGATCATGAGCTAGCTTAAGTCCCATGTAGGCTGCGAGGAACTCTGCCTTGTTGTTTGTTGAATTCCCCAATCCCCAGGCGTAGTCGATTTCTTTTTTTCCCTCAGAATCATAGATGACTCCCCCCGCACCTGCCACCCTTCGGTTTCCTGTTGTTGCCCCATCGAAGAAGAGGAAGAAGGAATGTTGTTGATTTTGCCAGTGTAAGAAATTGTTATTATCAAGGCGAAGTTGCCAGTCTTGCTGCTTGAGGACCTTCCTAGGGAGGTTAAGGGTATTCTTTGTTGGCCCTCGTATATAAGCAACCCGGTCTTCTTCACTTGGTTCCAGTGTGCCTGGGGGATCGAAATCTATTGCTTTGGTTCTGAAGACTTCTGAGATTAAACCACATATCTTTGCAAAGACACGTTGTATTTGGGGAATCTTTCCTCAAAATATGGCTTGGTTGTGAGCTAACCATAGCTCCAACACAACAAATTTGGGAATTTGCTTCCATAAAAGGGTGAGCTTCTGTTTGTTTTTTAAGCTGCCAGCATATCTCTGTTTCCATTTGATAAAANGGGGGGGGGGGGGGGGGGGGGATTGGGGAGAGAGAGATAAATGAGATTCCAGAGCTGTAGAGAAAAATTGCATTCCAAAAAGAGATGGGTGATGGATTCTGAGGCTTCATGGCAGAAGGGGCACCTAGAGGGGCCCTGGATGCCCCGTTTGAGAAGGTTTTCAACAGTCAAGATTTTGTCGTGAACTAGTAACCAACATAAGGTGTTGACTTTCGGGAGCGAGGGATTGCACCAGACCTCTTTCTAGATTTTGGAGGGGGGAGGCCCGAGGGTTTATGAGAGGAAAAGGGAGTAACCTTCTTTGACCGAGAAAGGTTTACCTCCCCAACTGCGGGAGTCTATGGTGGATCGGTTAAGAGGGGCGCAACCATCTAGGTTGTTGAAGAGAACCAGAAGAAGGGGGGTGAGGATCTCTGGGGGACTGGGAAATTTCTAGCTTACCCAATCCCCTTCATTATTCCAAGAGCAAAAGTCTTGAAGTTTTTGGAGGTCGTTCATGCAGTACCAGTCTTTGAGAGGATGTAGAATCTCTAGGGAGCTCAAGGGCTCGCGGTTGAGGATGTAGTCCGTCTAGATATTTATAGTATCCCCATTTCTGAGGGCCCAAGATAGTTTAGCCTGAATGATCGGAGCTGCATTCTTGAGGAGGCGTCAAATCGGAGAGCCTGAAGTGGAAGGGATTGGTCCCTCTAGGCATCTAAGCCTGGGAGATTGAAAGTATTTTTGGACGGTGGCTTTCTTCCACCAGTCTGGTTTGCCTGTTATGAGCCACCAAGCCAACTTTACTCCCATGGATAAGTTCATATTGACTGGGTCTTTAATAGCCAAACCACCTTGATTATAGGGCTGGAAAATTTGCTTCCAATTTATGAGGTGGAATTTCTTAGTGTTTGTTTTTCCTCCTGCCCGGAGAAAGCATTTTATGGCTCTACTGATTTTCTCTAGAATGATTTTGTGCACTAGGAGTCCTGAACATTGGAAGATTGTAAGAGAGGAAAGTATTGATTTTATTAAAACTATTTTTCCTGCCGGATTGAGCCACCGACCACCCCAATTTTGGATCCTTGCTGAAATTTTATTTACTATTTCATTCCAAGCTAAGGAGTTGTAGTGGTTGAGAAAGATGGGCATTCCCAGGTACTTAAAATGATTCGAGCTGGTGATAATGTAAAAACTGAAGATTTTAGCTATTTGTTCCTTTATGTGCCCCGGAACGTGCCAACCATAAATTCTACACTTGAGAGTGTTCAGTTTACCACCTGAGGTTGCGAGGAAAGAACTGAGAATATTTTCGAAGTGATTAGCAGTGCGTAAAGTGGTTGCTCCTAACATAAGGGTGTCATCGACAAATTGAGAATGATTTATTTCCATACCTCTTGTTATGAGTAATCCTGGGATATTTCTCGTTCTTCTTTCCACTTCCATCTTTCTACTGAGGGAATCTACTAGGAGGATGTAAAGAGAGGGGGAGAGAGGGCAGCCCTACCGCAGACCCCTGCTTGCTTTGAAAAAACTGGTTGGGCATCTGTTGAGGAGGGGAGATATCCATGGGTGTTGATGCAAGATTTGATCTAGTTACTGAGATTTTCTGAGAAACCATAAGATTTTAGGATTAAGAGAAGAAAGTTGTGTTTTACTTGATCAAAGGCGTTTGCCATATCCAATTTGACAACCATTCCAGGAGTTTTAGTTTTCTTGCTTGAATGAATGGCTTCTTGTACCAAGATGATGTTGTCTGTTATCTACTTGTCCCTTAGAAAATCGGTCTGGTTTTCTGAGATTAGTTTTGTGAGCAAGGGGTTGAGGCGGTTTGCAATGATTTTAGTGAGGATTTTGTAGGAGGAGTTGCAGAGCGATATTGGACGGAAACAAAAGAAGTTAGAGGGATTGGATTCTTTAGGGATGAGGGCTAGAAAGGTGGAATTGGTGGCACCTCCAATTCTCTGCTTGCGTCGTGTGTAGTTTAACATATTTTTTAGATCCCATTTGATAACATCCTAGAAGTGTCGAAAGAATCTAATTGGAAAACCCTAAGGCCCTGACGCTTTGTCGGCTTCAAGACTCCAGAGTGCTTTGTGTATTTCGTCCTCAGAGATTTCTTGTGTTAGCTGATTATTTTCTGCATCAAAGACTAAGTTTGGGAAGTTTTCCAACAGATTGTTGGTTTCCACTTGCATTGCTTCCTCCACTGGTTGCTGATATAGATTATTGTAGTGTTGGTAGGCCTCTGCTTTGATCTGTTTATAGGAATCAATTTGTTGCCCTGTGCTGGAAGTGATAGAAGTTACAGTATTTTTTTCCTTTGAAATTGGGCTTGCTTGTGGAAGAAGGAAGTGTTTGAATCTCTCGCCTTTATCCAAAGACTGCTTGATTTCAGACGCCAGTATTCTTCCTCCCTGAGCAGCGTGATTTGAAGGTGTTGTTGCGCTTCTTTTTCCTGGTTCAATAGAGCTTCTGTAACTGACTTAGATTCAATTTTTTGTTGTATTTGACTGAGTTGCTCAAGCCTTTCCTGTTTTTCTTGGTAGGGGGGGTGTAATACTTTTTCACCCACTCTTTGAGAGAGATCTTGACAACCTTTAGCTTACTTTCCCATACAAAGTTGGGGGATCCAGAGGTGGAGGTGGTCCAGGATTGAGCGACAAGCACGGGGATGTCTGGATTTTCCAACCAAAGCTGATTGAAATGGAAAGGAAGAGGACCAAAGTTCTGGGGGGAGCGGAAAGGGATAATGATGGGTTTATGGTCTAAGATGGTGGAGGGGAGGATTTGGGAGGACATGTCTAGGGGGGACAGTTAAAATTTTTTGTTGATAAGGAAGTGGTCCAGGCGAGCTATAATATGTTGGAGACCAGACCTTCTACTATTCCAGGTATAGTTCTCTTTGACTGGTTTAATGTCTTGCATGTCCCAATCAGACATAAGATCTATTAGATTTTCAGAGAAAGGGTCTCTCACTTTGATTCCTCCTTTTTTTTCCCCGAGGCTGAGATTGGTGTTAATATCTCCTCCAATTATGCAAGAGGAGAGGTTTACATAATTTCATAGATTTGAGAGGGAGGTCCAGGCTACCATTTTATCTTTATAGGCGTTTGGCATATAAATATTAATTACAGTGATAACACTATTGTTATCTTTGTTTTTGAGAATTGTAAGAATTCAATTTTGAGTGTCAACAATTACCTCAGAGTTCCATATTTTCTCATTCCAGAGTGTAGCAATACCACCGGAAGAGCCCTGAGAGCTGATTGTCGCACCGTTGGTGTTTTTGTAGAGTTTGCTTGTTCCTTCAAGGACGGACTTTGCTTCCATTTTGGTTTCTTGGAGGAGAATAATCGATGGATTAACCATTTTATTTAGATATTTTAGAGCGTCAACTTTAAGCTTACTGTCGAAACCCCTGCAATTCCATGAGAAAAAGATCATTGGGGGGGTTAGAGGTGGCTCGACTGCCAAGGGTCGAGTGTTCCATTCCTTTGATCCTCACTTTTCATGTTGATATGTGAATAGTGTGCTCTATAGTTTGTTGTTTTTCCTATGCTTTTTATTTAGCTGTTGATTCTTATCTTACTTCCTTGTTTGTGCACCGCCCTAATTTCCTTGTCCTTTTTGATGGGTTTTCTCCTTCTTCTTTTTCCTGCGGGTCTTGCACATGTGGATTTGAGCATGAAGTTGCTTGTGCACTGATGTAGTTGTGTCTTCCATGGAGGGTCCTCTATTTCAGGATCATCATTGATGTTGATTAGGGGTGGATCAAGGTCAAAGAGGGGAATGTTGTAGAAGGAGGGTTTTGTTTTGAGGAAGAATCGCCAAGGAGTTGAAAGGGGTTGCTTCTAGGAAGGGGGTTAGTGAGTGGTTGAGGGGCCTTTTTAGGTGGGGATTTTGAACCTGGATTTTTCCTTAAAGATTATGCCAGGGGTTGGGAGCCTGAGGGTCCTGCACGAGGTCTATTTCTTTTGATACTGGTGTTTTTTTTGTGAACCTGTTGCCAACCATCTTCCTGATGGGGAGCGTCATTTTTTTAGGCATGTTTAATGCTTGGACAGTTCTTTGCAAAATGGCCATATTTGTGGCAGGAGTTGCGTTTGAAAGGAAATTTTTCGTAGTCGAGTTTTTGGATGTGGATCCAATCATCTAGCTTTAGCTTGATTGCTTCAAGGAGCCCTTTTTCTATATCTACTTCTACACATATTCTTTCAAAGGAATAAAGACTGGATCTAGGCTCTGCTCTGTCAATATACTTCCCTAGGGTATCTCCTATGCTTTTCAGTACTTCATCTCCCCAACAATGGAAGGGAAGATGTGGGAGCCTTACCCAAACTGGCACAGCTGAGGGGATGTCATTTTCAGGGTCGAAATCTAGGGTCCAATTATTTAAGTATAAGCCTCTAGGACCAAAGAAGTATGGTCCATTTCTAAAAATAAGATCCCTATCTGATTTAAGTTCGAAGTAGAAAATATAGAATCCCTTACCACAGAAGAAGTGATTCATCCGTCCTTGAACCATGGGGTGCCAATTCCGCTCAATCCAAAGATCTATTTGTCGAGGTGAAGGCCAAAGGCCCATGAACTGTCCGACCAAATATCGTGATGCATAGGAGAGGGCTTTTCGTCTCGCTGAAGTGTTGGATATTGAAACTTCTGGAATCTGTTCCAGTTTCTTAACGAATTGGGAAGTGCTTTGGGGGGGGGGAGCGAACAAACCAGAGCTTTGAAGGCTAAGACTTCATCAAGGAAGTTAGGGGGAGGATCAGGATCCTCAGAGGCCATGGGAGGCCCAAGGGGGTAGGACCGTCCGGGGCCAAGGAGCGGCCAGGAGGCGGAGGAGCGACAAGGAAGGTCGAGAAGGTTGCTTAGGGTTTCTGCAGGGCATGGCGCATCGCAATACCCAATTAGAATTTTAATTTGAAGGACATGGGGGTGGGCTTTGATCCACTTATGTGTGCATGGGTCACGATACCATTTTAATATAGTATCTCTGGGTGCAACCACACATTCGACCACTACCTCAAGGTGCCCCCGTGGCTTCAAGTTAGGCCCTCACGAGAATTGAACCTTCCCCAATGGTGAAAAACTCCTCGCTTTCCACCATTGGATCCAACCCCTTTGGGCGCATCCAAAGTCATTGTCAGTATACCCAATCAAGTAATTATTTCTAGTGCTTGAGTATAAAATACCATATCTTTTTTTTCCTGCAATGTATATCAAAATCATTTTTCCAACTTGTCAATGCATTTCTTTAGGTGTCTCCATAAACTTGGAAATGAAGCTAACTCCAAACATAATGTATGGTTTAGTGGCAGTGAGGTACATGAGACTGCCAACTAATCTTTTAAACAATGTAGGATCTACATTTCAACCTTTATCTTCTTTGTTGAGTTTTGTTCGTTTTGCTACTAGTGTGGTTGTTGCCTTGCAATTCATCGGTCTAAATATTTTCAACACATCTAATGCATATTTTGTTTGACATATAAAGATTCCAGAATTTGATTGATTTACCTCTATGTCAAGGAAGTACTTCATCATGCCCAAATATGTCATCTCAAATTCCTATTTAATTGATGTTTTAAACTAATCCACTAACATGTTTCCAGTGAAAATCATGACATCAACATATAAACAAACAATCAAAATTTCCCCTTGTTGATTTACCTTTGTATATATAGTGGGCTCATTGTTGCTTCTGCTAAACCCATGGCTGATCAAATAAGAGTCTATCCTATTGTACCAGGCTCTTGGAGCTTGCTTGAGCCCACAAAGAGCCTTCTTCAACCTGTATACCTTGTCTTCTTGTCCTTTTATCTTGTATCCTAGTGGTTGTTTCACATAAATTTCTTCTTTTAGAATGTCATTTAAGAAAGGAGACTTTACATCCGTTTGATAAACTTTCCACATGTTTTGGGCTTCTATGTCTAAGACATCTCTAACTATATATAACCTTGCAACTGGTGCAAAGGTCTCACCATAATCGACTCCAGGTTGTTGTGCAAAACACTTTGCTACAAATCTAGCCTTATGCTTTTCAATTTCACCCTTTTCATTAACTTTGGTTTTATAAACCCGTTTCACACCAATACAATCTTTGTCTTTACGCAAATCGACTAGATCCCATGTATCATTCATTTTTATGGAATCTATCTCTTCATCCATGGCTTGGACCCATTTCTCTTCTTTGACAACTTCTTCTAAACACATTGGTTGGCATGTAAACAATGAAAATTTTGAATGCACATCTAGATCTTCATAGATTTCTCTCAAACTTCTAGTATTTCTAGACTTTAAGGAAGCAATTTTGGGGTCAGATTCACTACTTGATTGATAATTAGGAATAGATTGGCCTGCTGGGCTATATGGCTCACCTTGAACATAATTTATTGGATTCATTGTTGGAGTGCCTCTGACCGGTGATTGGGTTTACAAACCTTATTGTCCACCTTGTGTGATCTGCTCCTTTGCTTCATCTCTTGCTTGAGGTATTGTTGCTCCAACATGTCTATGCTTTCATCCCATGCTTCATCTTCTTTGAATTCAACATCCCTGCTAATTATAACCTTCTTTATCATCGTATTATACAATTTGTATGCTTTGGATTGATCATTGTACCCAGGAAATTGTTGGTGTCTTATGATTCCCAGCTCTTGATAGTTATTACCTTATGATTAATAACAAGATTCACTTTCATGCAACACTTATCATAGAATAACTATACATTAAAAATCTCAACTATAACCATGCAATGGAAATAACAAGATCTAGAAATATTAACCATGCTTAGTAGACACAATAACACATGATTTTATCTTGGGAAACCCAACCTTGGGAGAAAACCCAACAACCTTTCTACAGAAGAATTTAGTCCAAGATATTACCAGTACATCTGTTGAAATAATGTAAGTGCGAAGAGCATTCTTATTATTTTGTTATTGGATTAAATCCCCATTGTGGATTAATCATGTCATTATGATTATTTTTATTATTAGATTAATCCCCATTGAGGATTAATCAAGTCATTAATTGTATAAGGACCAAATCCCCTTTTGCGGATTGGTCATCGGACAATTATAATGTGCAGAATAAGAAGTCGGCCCCAGCAGTTATAATGAAAGGGCCAGATTTAATTATTGGTGGATTTACCCACCCAGTGTGAGAGGTCGGCCCTGCCAGATGGTGACTCTTCACATGTGCCAGATTGATATAAATAAGAGGCTAGCGCCTCACTTCTAACACACACTTCACTTGCTCATTCTCTTATGAGGCAAGTTTCATTTTCAAGTTGGAGAGAGGAGAAGAAGGGTGGCGCATCTCTTGGAGGAGGATTTTTTGTATTGGTTGAGTTATCTCTTGAACATTGTATAAGCTATTTATGATAAGGAAGTTTTTGCTGTGTTTTCTTCCCCTAGAGGGTTTCCCAGGATAAATGTTGTGTCTCTTGTGGATGTGTATTTCTCAGTGATCTTGTTCTTATTATGCTCTTATCTTATGAAATGCAAAGAACTATAATAATGGCATAAACATTAACAACATCACCATCAATAGCCAAAATACCATACAGAGAAGATCCTCCCAAAGGCTAGCATCACCAAGGACTAGCGCCCCAATAAGATGACCAAGAGAAACTAAGCAAGAGCTTCTCCAAGTGTGGCGCACTCTCCAAGATAACCAGGAACCCAGAAATAGTCAAATTACCAAAAACTATAGTTGCAACTGCCTTGTGTGCACTCTAGAAAGAGTTGTCTGACTGTACAAATGAAATGAGCCAGTCCAATATTTATACCAATCTGGGCGCCAGTTTGGGGCCGACTTCTTATTTCTGGGTCTTCAATTACTTTATTATTTTCCTAAGGGGCTGACTTCTCTTCTTGGGTCTCCAACTTCTTCCTGGGGCTTCTGTAATGGTGTAGATGGGTCTTCTTGTACCTTTTTGTGGAGAATGAATTCCCGAAGTTTAAAATATCCAATAGTCCCTCTTAACAGTGGAGACATTCTCCGTACTTGGATTTATTCTTTCATAGAAAGGTTATCTTCATGAGCCATGTTGATGTGCCATCTCCGCACATGCATTCCATTCCAAAATATGCATGTGATAACATCTCGAGTTCATCCACTCCTTGTTAAGAGAAGGACTATACATGGGCCATTCACCACTAGAAAAGCCCCTGTGAGTGAATGAATCATTACCCTTGGTCATATCAACACTAGAATATCCTTGTGCATGACCAATTTGGGATAATGTCTGCCTGATGTTATTTCTTGGATAACATCAACATACCTGAGCCATTCACCACTAGTAGAGCCCCGTGAGTGAATAAATCATTCTCCCTTATACATATCATCACTAGCATAGCCCCTTGCATGACCAATCTGGGATAACATCTTCCCAATGCTATTTCCTAGAGAACATCAACATACTTGGGCCATTCACCACCTGTAGAGCCCCATGAGTGAATGAATGATTCTCCCTTGGTCATATCAGCACTAGCATAGCCTCGTGCATGACCAATTTGGGAGAATGTCTACCTAATTCTATTGCCTAGAGAACATCAACATACCTGGGAATTCACCTCTAACAGAGCACCGTGAGTGAATGAATCATTCTCCCTTGGCCATATCAGCACTAGCATAGCCCCGTGCATGACCAATCTGGGAGAATGTTTTCCTGATGTTGAAACATCAATGCTCATCACTAGCCAAATCAACATGGTTAATACTGTGCATCATCCTCCTTAGCCAAATCAACATGGCCACTCTGGGAGGATGTATGCAATCTACTCATCTGTGGATTGTAGATTTTAACTGTGTACAATATTTTAACTGCAAACAAATTTTCAATAAAAGAACAGAAAATATACAATGGAAAATACACACATTACGTAGAGATTTTTCCCTTGGAAACCCAAACTGGGAAAACCAACATATTATATATTCATTCATAGGGATACATTGTTTACAATACAATATACATATAGGAGCCAGCGACATCCAAAACCCTAACCCAATGACTTGGATTAGTCAACAACCCTAATTCCTTAACCGGAAATAGAAAACCATCGGCAAAAACCATGTGTCGAAAAAACACCCAACAATGGACATGAAAATTGAGGCGACACGAAAAACGAGGCAAAAATGTGACACATTTCCCAAGGCAAAAAAATTCTCGAGGGCATTTCCCTCGAACCCACGAAGGGGGGGCCTAGCGGCCCCCCCTCAAACCACTTTTCATGCCCAAAGCAACGTAGAAAACACTAGGAATAGTCATGCAAAGAATATAACACATACCCAACATTCTACCACTTGTTGTTTTCTTTGCATACAGGGGGTTACATAGTCAACAATCCAGGGAAGCAATGCCCATAGATCCTCTACACCAAGAGAACTTCTCAATGCTCACAGATTTTGTTAATGAATCTGCAACATCCTTCAAAGTGTCCACCTTCATCAACAACATTCTTCAAAGTGACCACCTTCATCAGCAACACTTTCTTTTCTTCAACCATGTCTCTCACAAAGTGATATTGAATATCAATATGCTTTGTCTTTAAATGATAAGTCGAGTTCTTTGCCAAAAAAATTGCACTCTAACTATCATAATCTATCCTTACATCTTATTGTACCAACCTAATACTTGAACACAATCTTTGTAACCATATTGCTTCCTTACTTGCATCAGTGGCTACCATGTATTCAACTTTTGTAGTTGAAAGTGCCACTACATCCTATATTTTGCTCATCCAACTGATTGCTCCTCTAAATAGGTTAAACACATACTTGCTTGTAGATCTTCTATGATCCAGATCTCCAACCCAGTTTGCATCCACAAAGCCATGTATGTCCAACACTTTGTCCAATCCCGGTCTTCCTCGGTGGCACAATCCATAGCTAGCATTGCCACGCAAATACCTGAAAACCCTTTTTATTATTGTCCAATGCTCCTTCCTGTTGATATTATGGTAGCTCCAAGAGGTATTTACCTCCACGTGTAAACCTGGCGAGAATAGAATATTCTGGGAAGCAAGAAGAAACCCTAATTAATTGGTTAATAATCCTAGAAGACAAGTCGGCTCAAGAGAATGACTTGTATTAGGTTATTAGCCTCCAAGAGAAGAAGTCGGCTAAAGGAAATGTTATATACTAAAGAATTAGTACCCATAATGAGAATTCGACTCAGGCAGTCTGCTAGAAATAGTATAAATACAGGAGGCCAGTCTTCATTCTGGCTAGTATTCTCAGAACTACAAAAGCAACACTTGTGCTCACTGTAGTTGGCTAGTTTGTGCACAAGTTTGGAGGAGAGCTACTGTTGCAGCTGCTGCAACTAGCAGATTTTGGTTTTGGCTTGGACTCTCTCTTGGTTATGGTTTGGACTCTCTGATCAACTCTTGTTACTCTTGCTTGGTGCGTTATCCTTGGAGAAAGGTGTGTCACCTTTGTTTGGCTATCTAACCTAGGGTTTGTTTCCATAATGATTCTCTATCAAGGTTAAGGTGCTCGGGGGTGGCTTCGGCCTATGGTTGGGTGACAATATACCTATATTGTCTATGGTTAAATGAGCACATCCATTGTATTCTAACAGGTTATGGGCCCACACTATCTTCAAATAGTCTAACTGTTGGAAGATAGATTGGGAGGATTTGCTCAGTTACAGTTGTAGTTGCAGTTAGTTTTTGCTGCAACAACAAAACCCTAACCCTCTCGTTGAGGCACCTTAAGTGAAGAGATTGACCTAATTTATGGATAGACTAGTGCACCCTAGCCTAGCACATCTCCTAGCACTCTCAGCAAGCAAAGACGTCAAGTTTGAGTTTTTGGTCAAAATCAAGGGTTGACCAAGTCAAAGCAAATTATGAATTACTCTTTGAAGTCAGAAAAAAAGTTATAAGGGGCTTATAACTTCAGAGCATGGAAGACAAGGATTTACCTCATCCTCGCCAAGAATAAAGTGTTGGATATCGTGAAAGGAAATATCGTGGAACCATAGTTTGAAGAAGGAAAAGAGAAGGAACCTCAGAATGTTACAGTTTTGGAGAAGTTCAAAGACAGTGACATCAATGCCATGAGTATCATAGTGGACTCTATAAAGGACCAATTGATACCCTACATCTCCCATATTGATTAGTCTAAGAATATGTACGATGCCCTAGCAAACCTCTTCTCAGTCAGAAACATTGGATAAGTAATGAGTCTGAAGAATGAGCTCTGTGACATGAAGATGAATGACAATGACAACATAACATCATAATTTGTGAGAATATCTCAGTTAAGAGATCAACTACAAGCTATTGAAGAGATCATTTCAAAGAAGGAACTCGTAAATATAGTACTCAATGGTCTTCCCAAGACATGGGATGCATTTGCCGCAAACATGAACACAAGGAAGGAGTATCCTACATTTGAAGAACTTTGGACTTGTTGTGCACAAGAAGAATCAAGGATCAATGCAAAAGAGAAACCCCAAAATAAATACGATGATCAAGACTTCACATCAAGGTTCAAGAATTTCATGGATAAAAAGAAGTTTGGCTCCATGAAGAAACCAAATCAAGAGAAAGATATGTCAAAAATACAATGCTTCAATTGTTGAAAATATGGTCACTAGAAGAATCATTGTCCCAAGCTAAAGAAAAGGAAGAAAACACACAAAGCATCAGTTGTCGAAGAAAGGGAACCTTCAAAGAAGGCCAAGCAGGACAAAACAGACTTCTTCTTCTAAGACAAGGTAACAATATTCTTCATAGTTCTTGTACATACCATGTTTTTTGTACATATCTTGCATGTCTATTTCTTAGAAAATAATATGTTCAAATACAAGAACAACAAGATAAGGATTGCTATCACAATGACTACAAGTCAGGAAATACACATGAAATAATGAAGTACATCAACAACCCCTGGTAACAATTCATGTGGAAGTTATTACATAAAGTAACAACTGCAAGATAAGCCGAAATCATAATCAATCTTGAAGAAACCTAGAAGAAGTAAAGACAAAAAGAAGTCAACAAATCAAGAGGAAATTGGAAAAAGACTTGTGACACTTTGCAGAAAGAAATAAGGATGCAGACAAAAGCATGGATTGTGTTAGATGGAGGGAATCGATTATATATTTCCAAAAGAAGAGCTTTAGGAAGGATCTAATCCTAAATTATATGATCCATTGAAGATGATGAAGTATCTATCCATGATAGCAACCTGAAAAGTAGCACATGTTTAGTTTGACTTTAGAAGAAGTCTTCTTCGAAACGAAGCCTTAAAGTATCCCTGGTTGTCCATCCATGATCCTATGATGAATGGAAGAAGTTGGAATCTTCAGGGCATGGAATCTATACAAAACTCCATGGACCCAAGAGCTAAAGAGAAACATGAGGAAGAACATGAAGATTCCAAGAGAGAAAGAAAAGCCAGAACAACTAATCATTGCATCAAGAATCACAAGACTACCAACCTGACCTCAACTCACTAAAAGAAATCAAGCAGAGGAAGTGAAAGTTGTGATGAAGAACAGTGTATGGAAGACTTATGAATGTAAGCATTGCGAGATCCAGAACTAGAGGTTCTCCCAGATGGAGGGAGAAGACTATGATGATTGCTTGTTCCAATAAACCAGACATACCTCTACATGAGCCATTATATCATCCGCAATATCCATTTGTTGAAGTTTACATCAGATGAATGCAAAGACTGCTCTCAAGAATAATTGAACAAAGAGCATATGTAGAGAAACCTCAAGGCTTTGAGGTATACTAGAAGGAGACCCTTGTATGCAGATGGAAGAAGACAACTTGGTGGAGAACCACCAATGCACATCAAAAGCATAGTGAAAACTTACTATAAACAAGAGATATTGTATCAGAAAGGTTACTCAGAACTCCAGGATGATGGATTGCCAATCCCTGACAAGCTCTCATGATGATAGAAGAAGTGCCACTTGAAAATGTTCCAGTTTGAGATTTTCCACGATATTATGAGCTAACAGAAGACAAAAGAGTTGAATTCAACTATGATATACTGTAATGATCAGAGCTATATGAAGCCTTCAGAGAAAACCAATGTTCTAGAAAGACCGAAGTACATTCTTCGTGATGAAGTCCAGAAAATAGAAGTGGTTCTCCAATATATATCTCTATAGATGAGAAGATAAGCGGATATCTTGGTAAAGCCTCTATCCAAGATGAAAGAGTTTGTGTACTCAAGTTGGAGCTCGTGGAGACGACTTCCTTATTGAAAAAGGAAGAGATGACTCCTAGGTTGGGAGGGAGCATTGTTGTGTTATTGATTTATGGATAGTCATTTTTCAAGTTCGAAAAATGGTCCAGGATGAGCAGTTCCTTTCCAGTTCGGAAAGTGGTTTGAGATTTCTTACGGACATGCATTTTCCAGTTTGAAAAATGGTCCAGATCAAATGGTCATTTTCATAATGAAAATGGTTCAATGGATCGTTGATGTACCATAGACATCGATTCCCCTTGTGGCCAGTGTGGGGGAATGGTCTAGGACAATCTCTCTTCTTGACGGTCACTCTTAGTAGTGGTCAAGAAGACTGGTCCACCTCACCGGATAGTCATTCTTTCAAAGCTCACAATTGTGAGCAGTTTCGAAGAATGGTCCTTTTTGGAGGTTGGTACAGGACAGTCATTCCCTAGGGCAGATTCATTCTCTCCAGGTTGCACTTTGTTTAGTGCCAAAGGAATGGCCCAGATAAGTGAATGGTCCAGGTTCAGCAATCAGGGATAGGCATTCCCTAGGGTAGACTCATTCTCTCCAAGTTTCACTTTGTTTAGTGCCAGAGGAATGGCCCGGATAGGTGAATGGTCCAGGCTAAGAAATCAGGACAATTATTCTTCCTTGCTTAAGAAGAATAGTCTAGATAACTCATCATTGATGTTTTACCTTTTGAGGATAGATGTTCTTCCAAATCTCACAAATGTTAGTGGGAGAATGGCGCAGATGATTCAGTTTATATCATAACAATGGTTTTTGTGCAGGTTGATACAAGATGATATGATTGATATGGAGAATGTATGTCTCCGGACAGTAGATGTATACTACTATGGTGGATATGTTCCACTGATTGTGACTATATGTCACTGATCAAGTAATTGTGTACTACTTGGTATGGCAATATACCACTAGATTGTAGTTGTGTACTACTATGGATAGACACAGTTGTGTTCTATTGAATGACATTGTTCTGATTGCCTTGAAAACTATCAGTAATGTTGGAAATGATTATCATCTACATGGATGATCAATGGACAAAGATTCTCTAGATGGAAAATGGTCCAGGACATTTATTCTTCTAGGACATATGTCTAGATTAGAAGAATGGCTCTTATGTCACTCTATGGAGTGAGTGACTTATCCATCACCATGTCTGATTACTTAGATGGAGTATGGTTTCGAGAGATGATGCAGTCGATGACATTGATAGTGATGATGGTGCTCATGATATAATCATGAGTTATTCTATACGACTATATTGATGATACAGAGTGAATGGCATGTTTTTGCTCAAGACCATTACCTTCAATACCTCCCTAGCTAAGAGGGAGTGTTGATATTATGGTAGTTGCGGGAGGTATTTACCTCCACGTGTAAACCTGACGAGAATAGAATATTACGGGAAGCAAGAAGAAACCCTAATTAATTGGTTAATAACCCTAGAAGACAAGTCGACTCAAGAGAATGGCATGTATTAGGTTATTATCCTCCAAGAGAAGAAGTTAGCTAAGGGAAATGTTATATACTAAAGAATTAGTACCCATAATGAGAAGTCGGCCCAGGCAGTCTACCAGAAATAGTATTAATACAGGAGGCCAGTCTTCATTCTGGCCAGTATTCTCAGAACTGCAGAAGCAACACTTGTGCTCACTGCAGTTGGTCAGTTTGTGCGCAAGTTTGGAGGAGAGTTGTTGTTGCAGTTGTTGCAACTAGAAGATTTTGGTTTTGGCTTGGACTCTCTCTTGGTTATGGTTTGGACTCTTTGATCGGCTCTTGTTACTCTTGCTTGGTCCGCTATCCTTGGAGAAAGGTGTGCCACCTTTGTTTGGCTATCTAGCCTAGGGTTTGCTTCCATAATGATTCTCTATCAAGGTTAAGGTGCTCAGGGGTGGCTTCGGCCTATGGTTGGGTGAAAATATACCTATATTGTCTATGTTTAAATGAGAACATCCATTGTATTCCAACACTTCCCTGGTTTTGACATATACCTGCTCAAAACTCCCACTGCATGTGCAATGTCTGGTCTAGTACATACCATTGCATACATCAAACTACCAACTGCACTCACATATGGAACACAAGACATGTCCTCCTCTTATTGTGTCTTGGGACATTGATCTGCAGATGATCCAGATTTAGGAGCGGAACGAACTGATTAATAGACTGAATACAATAAACACAGAGATATGAAAAACAACATAGATATCGAGGGAACAATATCTTCTATTGAATAAATGAAATAGGTTGAAACTGTAAAAATGCAGAACTAAAAAACTTGCTCGAATGGTGGTAGTTGTCTCTGAGAAGAGACGTGGTTGCTACGCACATTCGTTTGAGTAGAATGATCACAATGAGGCTCCAGAGGCCTTTTTGATATTACTCATGAATTTAAAAACCCTTTTCATCCAAAAACCTAACCCTAGGAGGTGAAACGCCAAAAGTCATGTGGGCCCCTATGGGTAATTTTGTACCTCAACTTCCTGGGGTCGTAACTTTTGCGTACGACCTCCATTTTAGGCGCCTGATAGCCCGTTGGAAAGGTCTTTCAGAGAACTACACATTATGCCATCAAACTCTCACTCCATCTATATTTTGACTATGGCAAGCCAAAAAAACACTATTTAGGGCTCCAAAACAGCCCTGGAAGTACAACAAGATGTGCTCACATGAAAACATACAAAATAAGCTAGTTGGATTAAGTGAGGGGCCACCAGTATCCACCTGGAAGATGTGTAGGGCTTCAGACAACCCCATAAGTGTAGAACCCACAATTACAAAGAATTACAACAGAACGTGCTGAATTAAAAAGGGACAAGAGGAGCCAGTTGGAATAGGTGGGCGGCCACCAATATCCACCTGGATCAATCCTCCCCTCTTTGAAAGAAATGGTATCCATTGCATTGGGTTCCCCCATCAGGTGAGGAAACTTTCGCTATATTTGGCCCTAGGTGAGCCACTTGCCTTGGTGTAGGAGTTGCCCTGCCTTGACAACCTGATAAAGCTAGATCCTTCGCTGGTGAGTGCCCTTGACCTGTGTGTCCACTATCTCATCATTGGATGCTTGTGCTATGTAGTCAGGGTTGAGATATGTTGGTGTCAGTTGTTTCACAATCTCTGAGGTGTCCAATAATGGTGGAAAATATGCTCGAAGGAGGTCCACATTAAACACTAGGTGCAGGTCAAGGAAGGGTGGAGTGTTGAGCTCAAAATCATTGCTACCCACAGCCTTGGTGATAGTGTAAGGCCCATAGCGAGGTGGGTGGAGCTTCCAATGTGGAACTGCGAGGCATTCCTTTTGCAAATGTAACCAGACTTTGTCTCCAACCTGAAACTGGTGTGGTACCATGTGTTGATCATGGCGCTGCTTCTACTTAGCATTGGATTTCTGCAAAATCTCCTGGATCTATTAGCGGATGTGTTAAATCCGCTCAATGAATCTGGTGGCTTTGTCGATCTCAGACTAAACATGGGAAGAGTATGCATGTGTGGTGGAAAGAGGTAGTGCAACATCAATGGGACCCCAAGGGTTGGAATCCCAGCCCCACCTGAAATGGGATATGGACGGTGGAGCTATGGAGAGACCTGTTGTAACTGTGTTGAACATATGGGAGACTCTCATTCCATGTACGTGGATGCTTGGAGTTTTACATGCACAGGATGTGCACAATCATCTGATTGACGACCTTTGTTTGGTCGTTTGTTTGGGGCTGGAAAACAGTGGATTTAGTGAGCTTGGTGTCCAACAGTGACTAGAGACTCGACCAAAATGTGTTGAGGAACCTTATATCCTGGTCGGAGATGATGGTCTGTGGTATCCCAAAATGGACCCATACTCATTCAAAGAAGAGCTTGGCAGTATCTACCACTATGATATTCTTCTTGCAGGCGGTGAGGATGGCCATCTTTGGAAATCGATCAATGACCACAAATACATAGTCATTGCCTTGCTTGGTGGACGGAAGGCCAGACATCTAATCCATTGAGATGGATTCCCAAGGCTTCTCAAGAGTAGGAAGAGGGGTGTATAAGCCTTTCTTCTTGATGGTTGGCTTGGAAATGGCACAGGCAGTGCAATATATGATATACTTGCTGACGTTATGTCGAAGTTTTGGCCAATAAAAATGTTTCTGAAGAACGACCACAGTTTTCTCTACGCCAAAATGCCTCGCCATCCGACTGTAGTGGGCCTCCCAAATCATCTGTGTAGGCTCGCTTGTAGGAACACAAAGATGGCCTAGATTGCATAATAGTTCATCCTGAATGTGAAAATCAGTGACAGATGCGCATGTACCCAAGAGCTGATAAGTGGTGGTGAAGTTTGGTTCTTGTTGATAAAGTTGGGGCCACTCAGAGGCCTCATGTACACAGGAATGGAGCACAGTGGTGAGTGCAACCATGTGAGGTCGACTGAGACAGTCAGCGACATGATTTGAAATCCCTATCTTATACTTGATGTTGATATGGAAATTTTGTAGGTAGGTGGACCACTTCTGATGGCGGTTGTTCTGTAATTTCCTCTATGTCTGTATGAACTGTAGAGGCTTGTGATCAGTGTGGATGATTGTCTCCTTTCCCAGAATGTAATGTTTCCATTGATGACAGGATTGTACAATGGAATACATTTCCTTGTCATAGGTGGGGTATTTTCGAACAGTATCTAAGAGTGTCTCACTATGGTATGCCATTGGATGGCCATGTTGAGTGAGAACTGTGCCTACAGAATAGTCATATGCATCGGTATCAATCTCAAATGATTGTTGCAGATTGGGCAAGGAGAGTACTAGAGCTGAGCACAATTGATGCTTCAGATCATCGAATTCCCATTGTTGTTCCTTCCCGCACATGAAATTTTCCCTTCCACCGCCCCTTGGTCACCTAGTTGAGGGCCCATGCAATATGGGAGAATCCCAACACGAACCGTCGGTAGAAGTTGGCCAGTCCCAAGAAGCTTTGAAGCTCGGTTAGTGTGGTCGGGGCTGGCCAGTCATAAATGACTTGGATCTTAGCTGGATTAACATGTACCCCATGCTCATCAACAATGTAGCCCAATTATTAGACCCTGTTCATGCCAAAAGAGCATTTTTCCAAGTTGGCATATATCTTGTGCTGCCACAGAGTGCTCAAAACCTGTTGAATATGACGCATGTGGTCCTCCCAAGTTCTGTTGAAGATGAGGATGTCATCCAAATATACCACCACAAAATATTTTGTGAAGGGTCTCAATACATCATCCATCAACCTCATGAAAGTGACTGGTGCATTTGTTAAGCCAAAGGGCATGACCAACCATTCAAAGAGACCTTCTTTAAATTTGAAGGTTGTCTTCCATACATCAGTTGGTTCGATGGGAACCTGGTGGTAGCCAGACTTTAGGTCAATATTGCTAAAGAACTTTTCCCCCTTGAGTTGGTCAAGAAGGTCATCAAACCTGGGAATTAGGTATCGGTTCCTGACTATGATCTTATTTAAGGCTTTGTAATCAATGGAGAGTCGCCAAGTCTCGTCCTTCTTCTTCACCAGCACAATCAAGATTTTGCAAGGGGAGGAGTTGGGTCTAATGTTCCCCTTTTAAATAATCTCTTGGATCTAATGCCTAATTTCGTAATTTTCCATCAGCGAGTGATGATAGAATGGTCCATTAGGTAGAAGTGCACTGGGGGTTAGATCAATTGGATGCTTAACTTAGCAGTGCGTCGGTACCCCAGTGGGTGAGGAGATGATGACTTTGTATTCTTCCACGATCCCGTCCACTTGCTTTTGCTGCAAATAGAGTCTCTGTGTAGAGGCCACGGATGTGGAAATTACCTTATTGCATTGCTTAGCAGAGATTAAAGAAATAGCGGTAAGCGAAGCTACCTCTGGTATCCTGTACAATTGTCTACCCAAAGTAATAATAACATTGAGGGGTCTAGACTCATACACAGCATGACACTTCCACAAATATGGTTGTCCTAAAATAACATCACAAACTTCAAGGGGACCAATATCACACAATACCTCATCTTTGAAAAGCTTGATGTCATAGGGTAGATGACATTGTTGGCTGACATGAAGATCTCTCCCTTAGCGAAGCCAGCCGATGGTGTAAGGTTGTGGGTGCGGTGTCGTCAACAAGTCCAGTTGCTTAATAACCTTTGCTGAGATCAGGTTCTTTTGACTACCACTATCAACAATGAAATGAAGCAGAGCCCCCTTTACCCACATATGTGAGTGAAAGAGGCATTCCCCTTCCTCTAGTTCTTCTGGTTCGCTTAGCCAGAATTTGGTGGTAGCGAAAAGTGGCACTGGGTTCAACATCGATAATCTGCTTCCCTCCTTTTGGATTTGATTCAGAATCAGAATCGGCCTCTGACTTGACATCCTTTAGCTCGACCATGAGTGACTGCTTGGAGCAACATTCTTCAGTGTTGTGCCAAGGGATTTTATGGTACTCACACCATTGTCTCATGTACTTCTTCGTCTACTCATTGCCCTTCTTGTGTTGCGGCTTGGACTGGTTGTCTAGAGAGTGGCCATCTTGTCTCGGTCCCTTGTTGTGTGGGTTTGGGCCGCCTTTTCCCTGCTTCAGTTGTGAGGAGTTTGCGGATCCAAACTCTCGCCTCTTCTGCTTAAATTTTTGCTCGATCTCGACAACGTATATATAAGTCGTGCCCAATGAAACGATGTCCATAAACTACATTTTTGTTTCAATGTATCTATGCAAACAGTCGCAGTGTTTGAGCACCAGATGTCTCTCAAAGTCTTTGATACCCAATTTAGTGCATATGGAAAATATTGGTGAAATCTGGTACTGTCTAGTCCCTTTCTTGACGCAGGGTGGTCCATATGGTGTACTGGTCCTCGTAGCTTCCAACAGGGTAGTATTGTTCTTTAATGGCATCTTGGAAAAAATCCCATGTAAGAGAAACCACAAATATTGCAAATTTCTCTATGGCCCTTTGCTCAGAGTAAGTATCCCACCAGTCCTTAACATGGGGGGCGGCCTTGAGGAGTGCAAAAGTAATATTTTCCCTATCGGAAAAAATGTGGACCGAAAAATACCCTTAGAGTAGATTCAACCATTTATCTACAACATATGCATCTATCAGTCCTTCAAATAATAGAATATCAAAAGTTACTTGTACCTTGAAGGGGGTTGCATGGCCGCTTGATGAAGATGCTTCTCCTATGGGCAGTCGTCAAAGGATCTGCACAAAGTTGTCCATCATTTTGTTCCTTTGTCGTGCGAGGGCTTCCTCGAGAAACATTTTAATAGGATCTCTTGCTCCATCATATTTATTTTCATCCCCCATGGGTTGTTTTCAGGCTCAGCGCGACCAATATTGCAATGAATCGATTGGTTCGAGTCCCAACTTCTTGTACCCATATCTTGTCGGGGACATGCACGAAGAAAAATAAATGAAGAGCAAACCACTATGATACAACTGATCCAGATTTAGGAGCAAAACGAACTGATTAACAGACTGAATACAATAAACACAAACATATGAAGAACAACAAAGATATCCAGTGAACAATATCTTCTATTGAATAAATGAAATAGGTTCAAACTATAAAACTGCAGAATTGAAACACTTGCTTGAATGGTGGTAGCTATCTCTGAGAAGAGATGTGGTTGCTACGTGCATTCGTTTGAGAAGAATGATCACAATGAAGCTCTAGAGGCCTTTTTGATATTACTCATGAATTTCAAAACCCTAGACATCCAAAAACCTAACCCTAGGAGGTGAAATGCCAAAAGTCATGTGGGCCCCTATGGGTAAGTTGGTACCTCAACTTACCGAGGTCGTAAGTTTTTCATACGACCTCCGTTTTAGGTGCATGATAGCCCATTGGAAAGGTCTTTCAGAGAGATACACATTACGCCATCAAAATTTGACTTCGTCTACAGTTTGACTGTGGTGAGCCAAAAAAACATTGGTTAGGGCTCCAAAATGGCATGAAAACATGCAAAATAAGGCAGTTGGATTAAGTGAGAGGCCACTAGTATCCACCTGGAAGATGTGTAGGGCTTCAGACAACCCCAGAAGTGTAGAACCCACAATTACAAAGAAGTACAATAGAACGTGTTGAACTAAAAACAGACATGCAGAGCTAGTTGGAATAGGTGGGTGGCCACTAATATCCACCTAGATCAGCAGATAACTTTACACCAACATGAATAGGTACCTTGACCGGTTTACATTCCTGTATATTAAACCTCTGCAATATTTTCTCAACATATTTTCTCTGATTTAACCAAAGTTTCCTCTTTTTCCAATCTCTTTTAATTTATGTGCCCAAAATGAAAGTTGAAGCATCGAGATCCTTTATGTCAAATTTCGAGGACAAGTAAGTTTTCAAATCCTGGATAATCTCCTTTTTCCTTCCTATCAACAACATGTCATCCACATATAAGACCAAATAAATCAAATGATCACCAATTAATTTAAACTACACACAATGATCCTCTTTACTTCTTGTGAAGCCAAGTTCCAACATATAAGTATCAAATTTTTGATACCACATCCTTGGTGATTGTTTTAAACCATACATGGAATTTTTCATCTTGCATACCAGCTCCTTCTTTCCCTTCACAGAAAATCCTTTTGGATGATTCATATAGATTTCCTCTTTCAGATCCCCATGTAGGAATGTTGTCTTCACATCCATCTGTTTTACTTCAAAATCAAATGCAACAACAACATATAATAGAAATCTTATAGAAGTTAACTTGGCAACAGGAGAAAAAATCTCACCAAAATCAATTCCCTCAACCTGGGGATAACCCTTTGCTACTAACCGAGCTATGCATTCCTCCACTTTTCCTTCTACATTCAGCTTCTTTTTAAATACCCATTTGTTGCCAATGGGTTTTCTTCCAGCCGACAACTCCACTAGATCTGAAGCCTCATTCTTATCCAAGGTTGTCATTTCTTCATCCATGGCATTTTTCCAGAGATTTCCATCCTCTGAATCCACTGCCTCCCTGACAGTTATAGTATCACCATCAGTAATAGACAAATCAAAATTTGAACGAAAGTCTCATGGAGTATATCTTTCTGGTAGCCTTCTTTCTGAAACCGTTCTCCTCAATACTGGAGTATGAGGATCTTCTTCTTCTTATTCTTGTTCTTCTGTAGAGTTTGATTCATCATCCTTTAAATCAAACTCTATTTTCTTTGGTTCTTCCTTACTTGGTAGGACTCCATGTTTAACAACATCCTTCATTTCTCTAAATACCACATGTCGGTTATACACAACCTTCTTAGTTTCTGGGTTCCAAAGCTTATAACCTTTGAGACCATATTTATAACCAATAAAGATACACTTTTCAACCTTCTTATCTAGCTTACTCATGTTTTCCTTTGGAACATGAACATAAGCCTCACATCCAAATACCTTGAGATATGTGAGAGAAGGTTTCTTACCAGTCCATACCTCTTGTGG
>WSFP011370861.1:0-31312 GCA_009831015.1 Picea engelmannii
ACTCTTTTTTTGTTTATCCCCTTTCTTTATTTCCTTTGATTTTCTAGCCCCTTTCTTTAGATATTGTTTTTTTAGCATAGAACTTTAGTGGTTAGGCCTTTTAATGAAGTGGTAGAGCTCTAGCTTATTATTTTATTTCATTTTTAAAATATTATAGCTCTTCAACTCTATATGTTTTAGCTTTATTTTTCTTAGGCTTGCACTTTTATTCAATAAACCTTGCTAGGTGACATTTGAAAAGTGAAAACATAATTGGGAAATGTATCTTTTCTATGAACAAGATGGTAATGAAAGGGACAATGTGGAAAATGCTTAGACATGGCTAGGACATGGGTTACACTATTCAACTTGAGACACCAATAGCACTGTGTGGCCTAAGACATGACACATCTTCCTAGGGACAATTATGCCCCCCCATGGTAACATGAGACAAAATAATAAAGCGTTTAAAGTTAAGAAGAGTTACCACTTCATACCCTTGGCCATCAATTTCATGACAATGTTAGAAACTAACACACCGCTTTTAAGCAAGTAACTAATACATGAAACCATAGCATATGAACTAAAGTAAAGTCATCTGTAATGTACATAGAAGGTGAAGGGTATAAGCGTTGATATACCATCGTAGAGATGTCAGAAGAAATCAATGTAGCATCATCACACTCAAGCAAGTGTGTCTCTAAAGCTCTAGAGGTATTGAAGGGTTCAACTTTGGAGGATATCAATTTTTCCTCAATTTTACTTGCACACTCCTTAGCCATCTCCAAATTTGTAAGGGATTTATCTCTAAGAAACAAACCAAATTTCCCTTCAAAGAAATCAATGTAATGAAGTAATATGGCTCCATCACTAGGCCTCAAATTATTAGGAAAATCCCTTAGTAACCTATCAAACCTTACCTTAAAATACTTTACTATCTCATTTTACTTTTTCTTCAATTCTTGTAGTTGGGTGAGTATTAATCTTCTGTCTTTCTTACGAGCCCCCCTCTTGATGAAGGCATCATGGAATTCTTGCCAATCCCTGATGTTATTTGTAGCCAAGTCATCATACCAAGGTTTAGCATTTTCCATGAATGACAAGGCAAAGAAATTCATCACCACATATTCTTACTCATTTGGGATTGAGTTCACTCCTAGGACACATCAAGAATTAGAAATTTGTTCCTAAACGATGTTCACATTATTGCCTGTATACTTAGGAAGCCACTTGCTATATTTATCAGGAAAAGCATGAGGAAAACCTCGAATTCCAGTCATGTTGAGGGGCTTGTACACATTGGTAACCCATGGCTTGTCACCCATATTGACTGTTTGTTGGTGAACTAGATAAGAATTTAGATTTATCAGAATACCAAAGTTACAAACTTAATAAGAATTCTCTAGAGTTCTTGTTTTTTAGAGGTCGCATTCAGTGACAATTCTTACTCCCAAATCAAAAAGTGCTGCTACTCGTAGCTCCCTTTTTTTGGAGGTGGTTAAAATTCTGACCTGTTTGGATTCGCGGCCTTGACAACCAAACAAAAACACTAAAATTCACCCTCAAATTGCAAAGTGATGCTACTAGTAGAACTAGTTTTTTTTTTAGTTAAACTTACGACTTAAGTGAAATTGTAGTCTTGAAAACTGGTACTATCGCACATACAAAGCTCAAATCGGCTCCTAAATCGTTACTTGAAATTTGTTTATTGATTAATTAATTTATTTTTTAAAATTTACGTTAAAAAATTAATAGATAGAAAATAGAAAAAACTCTACGGACAAGTTAGAAAAAAAAAGAAGAAAAAAACACCTTCCTTAAAAAAAAATCATAACCCAAAATTAAAAAATAAATAAATTGAAAAAAATGTTTTTAAGAAAAAATATTTTTTTGAACAAAAAAAAAAACGAAAATTTTATAAAGAAAAATAAAAAAAGAAACTCAAAAAACACATAACAAAAACCCCAAATACAACCAAAATAACAAAAAATTTAATAAAAATTAAATTAAAGTATTTACAAAATAAATAAAACAAATTTTTTTTTTTGTAAGCACACGATCAAAATTATATTATTCTAGCATAGTAAAATATATACAAAAATGCTTTATTGATGGCCTTCCACTACGAAAACCAGAGCAACAACAAAGGAATAGTCCTTCTGTCCATATAGTTTGCAGGAGATTTTTAAAAAGAGTCTTCGTAGTTAGAAAAAAAATATAATAGCATAGTTGGAGGATGGAGGTAGCTCCATTGCTACATATTCTTATGTCATTCATTCAAAATTCAAAAAAATATACCTTCAGATTATGGAGCAAGAGGAGTGTCAGTTGGGTCCTTAGGCAATCCAGGAGCAGATTAGGTTGTTCTCTTTGGGACGAAAGTAGTCGTGACTGTGCTGGAGGATGGAAGGCGTGAGAGAGACTCCCTAAGAAGCAGGTGCAAGCCATCAAGTTGCAATAGAATGATGTTTTTGGCATCTTCTTTTGTCTGCAACATTTGGCCCAGGAGGGTCTTGATATGCCAATACAACTCGACTGTTTTCTAGTATTTCGTCAGAGAAGGGGTAGGAGTTAAATATATGATCATTGGACTCATCTTGGTTGTGGCAGAGGGGGCTTATTGATGGTATGGAAAATCCTTTCTTGAGGAGGTTGTCCCAAGTTCGTGTTTTTTTTTGAACAAGCAACCAAATAAAGGTGGATACTTTTGGCCAGAGGTTTTGTTTCTATATGCATTCCTAGATTTTTGTTGTGGGATGATTTTGGTATCCTACAACAATCGAATATGATTCTTTTACCGTGAAGGTTCCTTTTGTGGATGTATCCCATCGAAGCTTGTCTTCTTGGTTGCAAATCTTGATTTTTCTATTACTGAGTTCTTCTCAAAATTGATTTAGGGTGTCTTGATTTAGTGAGCCCATCCATAGATCTTTGGGAAGCCAACAACGCCATTGGTGATGTGCCTCATGTGGGATCCAGTAGTGAGCTAATGTCATTCGATTTTATCTGATCATGGAAGTTTTTATATTATGCAGTTGCTCCTAATATGCCCATTTAGGTTGTTTTTGCAAGGCGTCATCCTAGAAGAGGGATTCTTGGCCTATGTGTATTTCCCAAAAACTATCTTGTTGAATCAAGGTTCAATTTTTCCAGGCCATGTAACAAATGTTGGAGCCATTGCATGCACTGTGCATGCAAATTAGTTGACTTTCTTGCTCCTACTTGGTTTGTTTGTGCTTCCAGAGGTGATCCCATAGATATTGTGGTTTGGTTATCTATCACCACCATATATTGCCCCCCAAGACCTTGACAAGAATCTCTAGATCGCACAAACCTAGACCTCATGCCATCTTTGGTAGGAAAACAATGGCCTAGGATACGAAGGCCTATTTCTTTCATTTTTTGTGTCTTCCCCAAAGGAATGTTCTGTGCATATTTCTGACAACTTTTAGGATGTACTTGGGGGGATACTAAGACCAAGAAGAGGTACATGGAAACTACTTGAAGGACAGATTTGACTAGGACCAATCTCCTAGCCAAGTTGGGAGTACAGAAGGACCAGTTGTCCAACTTTTTAGCCATTCGAGAGAGGAGGTCCTCCCAAGATAATTTTTTAAAAGAATTTTCGACCAAAGGAACCCCAAGGTATTTGAATGGAAGTGAGCTTCGTTGATATCCTAGGATTCTTGTAAGGTGATCTTGAATTGCAGGAGGCGTATTGAAAAATAAGATTTGGGATTTACCTTGATTTAT
Organism: Picea engelmannii; assembly: GCA_009831015.1. Lineage (NCBI taxonomy): Eukaryota > Viridiplantae > Streptophyta > Pinopsida > Pinales > Pinaceae > Picea > Picea engelmannii. The sequence continues at coordinate 3,733 of WSFP011370861.1, forward strand.
CGATGAACCTAAAGCTTCCATGAAATTATTTAAGACTTGTTTGACATGTTGAGGTTCTCGGACTGTAGGATTTTCCATTAGCATGGTATCATCAACGAGTTCTTGATGTGTAGCTAGTTTCTCTTCTCTGTGCATATTGAGACCTTTCCACTTTCCTTGCTTGGTCGTTGCTTTGATTGAGTGACCAAGTCCTTCTGCCATTAGTATGAAGAGAAAAGCAGAGAGGGGGTCGTCTTTCCAGATTCCCCGAGAAGGGGAAAAATTTGGCGAGGGGGAACCCTTGACAAGGATGGAGAAAAAAGATGAGGAGAGCAGGGACATGATCCCTTGGGTCCAGGGTTTGGAGAAGTCGAAGGGGAGGGGATTATTGTGGATGAAATCCAATCTAAGGCTATAAAAGGATTTTGACACGTCAAGTTTGATTAACATGCCAATATTTTTGGTCAATTTCAGTGAGTGAATGATTTCGTGGGCCAAAATGATGATGTCAAGAATATACTTTCCTTCCACATAACCAGATTGCTCCTGGGAGATGAGGGTGGGGAGGAGGGGTTTGAGTTGATTGGCGATGATTTTAGTGATGATTTTGTAGATGTCATTACAAATAGCTATAGGTTTGAATTTACTAGGGTCTTCAACCTTTTCCTCTTTGGGTATTAAGGTTAGATATGTGGAGTTAAAGGTTGGGAGAACCTTAAGTAATTTCCAAGAGTCTTCCACCACTTCCAAAACATCTTGTTTTATCAAAGGTCAACAAGCATGGGAAAAGTCAATAGTGAAACCATTTGGGCAAGGAGATTTACCTTTGGGAATTTCCAAGATTTCATGTTTGACTTCCTCAGAGGATGTTTCTCTCATCAATGCTTCATTGTGCTCCTCAATTTCCAACCTAGGAACGTGTTGTGTTATTTTCCAAATGGCCATTTGTCGATCCTGTTGGGGTTCTTTCAGAAAGGTGCTACAATATTGTATTAACTCTATTTCTTTGTCTTGGTGGTTGCAAATTTTGTTTCCTTTTCCATATCAAAGCAATGTCATTATGTTGGGGTGTCTGTGTTAGAGTATTGATCTGTGAAAGAATTTAGTGTTCATCTCTTTGGATTTTAACTAGTGGACTCAAGATTTTTCTTACCATAACTAATCCTCCTGCTTCTTCCTATTGAATATATGAGTGCAAATATTGGATTCTTCAGCCATGAGATCCTTTGGTTTTCCATGGGTTATCATTCTTTGTTGAAGTTGCTTCATATTATCAGTGAATTGGCATTTGGCTTGAAATATGTCATTGAACTCTACTTTATTCCATATTTTGAACTTCTTTTTTAGGTTTTTTAGGTGGTGTTAAAACCTATACATAGGGGATACTAAGGGTATTGTCGCTATCGTCCACCACTGAGAAATGTTGGCTTGGAAAGAGGGGTGGTCTAGCGATAATTGTTTGAATTTAAAGGGTCTATTGGTTGGGATGGCTTGTATGTCTAGATCTAGACAGATAGGCTAGTGATCAAAGCCATGAAAGGGTAGGATGGAAGCTTCAATAGTAAAATTATTGTCCAGAAGGGACTCAGAGACGAGGAAGAAATCAAGGTGACATGCGAATTGGTGGATACCCCTGCGGTGGTTTTTCCAGGTGAAGATTCCATTCTTTGTTTTCTAGTCTACCAACTCAATATTGCAGATGGTCTCCTTGAAGCGGTCAAAGTCTTACTCTAGGAAATTCGCCGCCCCTATTTTTCAGAAAGAGAGGTGATGAGATTAAAGTCTCCTCCGATAACCCATGGTGATTTGTTTATGAATGGTTTCAACTGAAGCAATGAGTTGAGGAAGAATAGTTTATTAGGGAGAGTATGGGGGCCAAAAACATTTGTGATGAATCCACGCAAAAAATTGGAGTCTGTCTTTTCTAATATTTCGGAGGGGCATTTAGTTTCTTGAAGCATCATGATAGAAGGATTTTATTTTGAGATTACAGCCTTGAAGGATCTTTGTTTTCTCGGGCCATTGAAACCTCGAATATTCCAAGAGGTTATTTTCATTGATACGGGTGGGATTGAGATGAAATTTTTTCCGTTATGAGCTTAATTCGACCCAAATTGACTAGGAATTCTCCTAAATCTGTAAAATTTTGTTATTGGTTCGTTGGCCTCTATTATTTTCTTCTTTAGTAGATTTATGTGATCTTGATTAAAAGCCACAACTCATCTTAGATCTATTCTAAAACTTGAGTCACCGTAATTTTTTTTTATGCTGCAACTCCGCTTGCAACTGCACCTTCGTTGATTTTTTTTTGTATAGTTTTGTGATTGATGAGCGATACATGGCTGTTGTGAACAAAGATTCCAACATACTGAAATTGGTCACCATTAGGACATAGCATAGCTTTACTTTCCTGCTCAGTGTGATTTCAATTGAACAAGTGTGTTTCAATTCTTGCAAAGTGTGATTTCGATTCCGCAGCGTGATTTTAATTTAGCAAGTACAATTTCAATTTCGTAAGTGTAGTTTCAATTTCTGCAAGAGTGATTTATTTTTTGTAAGAGTGATTCATTTTCCACAAGAGTGATTTATTTCCACAAGAGTGATCTTCCTTTCCTACATGTTCGACATTTACTTTCACGCAATTTAGAATTATCATATTGTGATGAATTGATCCAAGTGTCCTTGAATGCTTGATTTGTGACATTATCATACTACAACTTTTGCATAAACAACAATATTCTTTTGCATACACAGTGCATGATAGATCGAAATTCAATACGACCCCTAATTGATAATTAAATGAACAACTTTCCAATTTCTTATTTAAATAATTAAAAGCTAATTGAAAGGTCCATCATTTTTGGCGCAATTGTCGGGGATCTGTCAAGAAAGTATCATTGTTTTTTGTGTGAATTTTCTTTTGTTTTCTAGAGATTGAATATTCAGTGTGATGTTTTATAATTCTTTCTATGACTAGAAGTAGATATCAACAAGGTAGATATATTAATTCATCCAAAAATCCCCACAAAGCTAACATTGCAAGAACATATCAAGAAAGAAAAGAGCACAACCAACCAAATTATTTGTCATCCACTTTACTTTCACGCAATTTAGAATTAGAATATTGTGATGAATTGATCCAAGTGTCCTTGAATGCTTGATTTGTGACATTATCATACTACAACTTTTGCATTAAAAACAATATTCTTTTGCATACACAGTGCATGACAGATCGAAATCCAATACGACCCCTAATTTATAATTAAATGAACAACTTTCCAATTGCTTATTTAAATAATTAAAAGATAATTGAAAGGTCCGTCATTTTTGGCGCAATTGTCAAGGATCTGTCAAGAAAGTATCATTGTTTTTTGTGTGGATTTTCTTTTGTTTTCTAGAGATTGAATATTCAGTGTGATGTTTTCTAATTCTTTCTATGACTAGAAGTAGAGATCAACAAGTTAGATATATTAATTCATCCAAAAATCCCCACAAAGCTAACATTGCAGGAACGTATCAAGAAAGAAAAGAGCACAACCAACCAAATTATTTGTCATCCACAACTAGTTACCTTCCCAAAATGAAACCTGAAAGTTCTCCTCTACAGCCAGAAACAATCCAAGGGTCTTTACATGAAGAAATTCCTATTCTTGAAGAACAAGACAACGAGTAACATACCATTGGGGGAACTCTCTTTCTAGAAGTAATTGAAAGGCAATCTCAGAAAGAAATGGAAAATGAAAATGTCAATTAATAATTTCCCACCTTTGGGTTTCCAATCAGAGATTCAGAATGTGAAGCTAAGATGAAGAACATTAGTCATTCTTCCTTGCCTATTTTTCATGGATTATCAAAAGAAGATCCTGACACTTTTCTCTTTGAGTTTGACGTACTTTGCAGGAGTTATGACTATGTGTTGGACACTCATAAATTAAATCTTTTTCCTTCCACACTTAAGGATGTCGTATTACAATGGTTCATGGGCCTTGGAAAGAATAATATCCACACATGGGACCAAATGACAAAGAAATTCTTGGAGAAATACCATGATTACTGCAAGGATAAAGAAATAAGAGAGGAGGTATTTTGGATGACACAACATGAAGATGAGAGCCTTGAAGAATATGTAGAATGATTCCATTATAATATGCAAAGGATGAGGCAGGGGGACTTGTTTTCTGAGACTCAAAGAGTCTTGCTCTTAAGGGGATTTCCAGATGAAAGTATAGAACTACTTAACATGATGAGTGGAGATGATTCTCAGTTGGAATATGATACCATCATAAACCTTTGTCGTAGACATTCCAGAGGTACATAAAGACAGGAAGATGACCAAGATACATCTTAACAAGAATTGACAAGACTGTTGGGGGTGGTATTACAAGGGAAGGGATCACGAACATGTTGGAAAACTTCAAGACTGATTTGATTAGAAAATTAAGCTCTCAATTGGATACCTTGCAAATGAGGAAGAAGAAAGAAGAAAAAAAATGAGCTTTAGCCATGTTTTTCCCAACATGTAGAACAAATCACCCATGGAAGGAATGCCCATTGGATCATATTGAGGTTCGTGGAATCTGTGGTGAAATTCATGACACTCATAACTTCCCTTCCTTACCTCTACTGAAGGTTATTTGTCGGAAGGTTGAGGAACTAGAGCAATTATGCTTTGTCATGCAAAAAGGATCATGGCGACCTAGACCTCAAGGTATGACTCAAGACCAATATCAATACTCTAATTCACAATAGACTAACCCTTATATGCAATATGTTTCTCAACCATGGAATATGCCAACACAAAAAAGGGTAGCTCCTCCTCCCCCAAAACAGTTATGGAAACTGGGGTGGAGAAACACTCTAGGAGGTCCTCAAAAACTTATGGGACAACAACACATGAAACTTCTTTCCCCTCCTCAAATGAAAGCATCCTCTTCCGCACCCCTTCGACCATAAATACTTGCACAACCCATTTCTTGATCCGTAAACGGTAGGCCTATGGCCTATCTGTCTCACTAACATGGATAATTCCGCGTAATAAAATAATTATGACCTTATCTCTTTGTGTTACGGGAAATTCTCGACCAACCAAGCCGCAAGTCGATTAAGACAAAATAAAAATGGATTTGACTTCCCGTAAGTCAAAATGCAGAAATGAGTCAGACAAAAAAAATGAGTCCAGTCGAGTCGGAAGATATGCTAGTCAACCAAAGCAACCAAGTCGAGTTAGATGGAAGTCGGGTTGACCAAAACAAGCCAAACCGACCAAAAAGATTCCAGTCGAAATCGTGGGCAGATTTGTTCGACTAGGAAGAATTGCTGGTTGAATTAAGAAAGTAATTCAGCCAAAAATGAACCCTGTCGGTAATGGGTCGACCCACAATTAACATCAATAGTTGAAGGGCATATTTGATGACCAATCACGATGGAAAACATTCTGAAAATTGGATTTGGCAACAATAAACTGTGGGGAAAGTATGCAAGATGAATTTGATAACCAATGACATATGAAAATGTTTAGAGGGCGAATTTGGAGACCCACGACATACAAGAAACAATCATGGGTGATTTTAACAATCCATGCCACATAAAAAATGTTTTGAAGTTGAGTTGGAAATTCAACAAGAGAGAAAAAATTATGGGGAGAAATTGACAACCGGATGAATTGCAAAAATGTGTATATGGTCTCTGGGTAACTAATAAATTCCCAGAAAACCCCAACTTTCAATATACATGTCATTTTTGACTTATGGGCAAAGGAAAACGCCTTGGCAAGTCGAAAATGTGCCCCAAAATAATAAAATATGTGCGCAAAGTGCTACAATATGAAAATTTACTTCAACAAGGTATGTGTAGAGCACTACACCTCATAACAAAGATACCCAAGAATAAAATGCATTAACTCTCAGATCTATGCATACACAGTGAATGATAGATCGAAATTCAATACGACCCCTAATTGATAATTAAATGAACAACTTTCCAATTTCTTATTTAAATAATTAAAAGATAATTGAAAGGTCCATCATTTTTGGCGCAATTGTCGGGGATCTGTCAAGAAAGTATCATTGTTTTTTGTGTGAATTTTCTTTTGTTTTCTAGAGATTGAATATTCAGTGTGATGTTTTATAATTCTTTCTACGACTAGAAGTAGAGATCAACAAGGTAGATATATTAATTCATCCAAAAATCCCCACAAAGCTAACATTGCAAGAACATATCAAGAAAGAAAAGAGCACAACCAACCAAATTATTTGTCATCCACTTTACTTTCATGCAATTTAGAATTAGAATATTGTGATGAATTGATCCAAGTGTCCTTGAATGCTTGATTTGTGACATTATCATACTACAACTTTTGCATAAACAACAATATTCTTTTGCATACATAATGCATGACAGATCGAAATCCAATACGACCCCTAATTGATAATTAAATGAACAACTTTCCAATTGCTTATTTAAATAATTAAAAGATAATTAAAAGGTCCGTCATTTTTGGCGCAATTGTCGGGGATTTGTCAAGAAAGTATGATTGTTTTTTGTGTGAATTTTCTTTTGTTTTCTAGAGATTGGATATTCAGTGTGATGTTTTCTAATTCTTTCTATGACTAGAAGTAGAGATCAACAAGTTAGATATATTAATTCATCCAAAAATCCCCACAAAGCTAACATTGCAGGAACGTATCAAGAAAGAAAAGATCACAACCAACCAAATTATTTGTCATCCACATCTAGTTACCTTCCCAAAACAAAACCTGAAAGTTCTCCTCTACAACCAGAAACAATCCAAGGGTCTTTACACGAAGAAATTCCTATTCTTGAAGAACAAGACACCGAGTAACATACCATTGAGGGAACTCTCTTTCTAGAAGTAATTGAAAGGCAATCTAAAAAAGAAATGGAAAATGAAAATGTCAATTAATAATTTCCCACCTTTGGTTTTTCGATCAAAGATTCAGAATGAGAAGCTAAGATGAAGAACATTCATCATTCCTCCTTGCCTATTTTTCATGGATTATCAAAAGAAGATCCTGACACTTTTCTCTTTGAGTTTGACGTACTTTGCACGAGTTATGACTATTTGTTGGATGCTCATAAATTAAATCTTTTTCCTTCCACACTTAAGGATGTCGTATTACAATGGTTCATAGGCCTTGGAAAGAATAATATCCACACATGGGACCAAATGACCAAGAAATTCTTGGAGAAATACCAGGATTACTGCAAGGATAAATAAATAAGAGAGGAGGTATTTTGGATGACACAACATGAAGATGAGAGCCTTGAAGAATATGTAGAATGATTCCATTATAATATGCAAAGGATGAGGCAGGGTGACTTGGCTTCTGAGACTCAAAGAGTCTTGCTCTTAAGGGGATTTCCAGATGAAAGTATAGAACTACTTAACCTGATGAGTGGAGATGATTCTCAGTTGGAATATGATACCATCATAGACCTTTGTCATAGACATTCCAAAGGTACATAAAGATAGGAAGATGACCAAGATACATATTAACAAGAATTGACAAGACTGTTGGGGGTGGTGTTACAAGGGAAGGGATCAAGAACATGTTGGAAAACTTCAAGACCGATTTGCTTAGAAAATTAAGCTCTCAATTGGATACCTTGCAAACGAGGAAGAAGGAAGAAGAAAAAAAATGAGCTTTAGCCATGTTTTTCCCAACATGTAGAACAAATCACCCATGGAAGGAATGCCCATTGGATCAGATTGAGGTTCGTGGAATCTGCGGTGAAATTCATGACACTCATAACTTCCCTTCCTTACCTATATTGAAGGTTATTTGTTGGAAGGTTGAGGAACCAGAGCAATTATGCTTTGTCATGCAAAAAGGATCATGGTGACCTAGAAATCAAGGTATGACTCAAGACCAATATCAATATTCTAATTCACAATAGACTAACCCTTATATGCAATATATTTCTCAACCATGGAATATGCCAACACAAAAAAGGGGAGCTCCTCCTCCCCCAAAACAGTTATGGAAAAGGGGTGGAGAAACACTCTAGGAGGTCCTCAAAAAATTATGGGACAACAACACATGCAACTTCTTTCCCCTCCTCAAATGCAAGCATCCTCTTCCGCACCCCTTCGACCATAAATACCTGCACAACCCTTTTCTTGATCCGTAAACGGTAGGCCTATGGCCTATCCGTCTCACTAACATGGATAATTCTGCGTAATAAAATAATTATGACCTTATCTCTTTGAGTTATGGGAAATTCTCGACCAACCAAGCCGCAAGTCGATTAAGACAAAATAAAAATGGATTCGACTTCCTGTAAGTCGAAATGCAGAAATGAGTCAGACAAAAAAAATGAGTCCAGTCGAGTCGGAAGATATGCTAGTCAACCAAAGTGACCAAGTCGAGTTAGATGGAAGTCGGGTCGACCAAAACAAGACAAACCGACCAAAAAGATTCCAGTCGAAATCGTGGGCAGATTTGTTCGACTAGGAAGAATTGCTGGTTGAATTAAGAAATTAATTCGGCCAAAAATGAACCCCGTCAGTAATGGGTCGACCCACAATTAGCATCAATAGTTGAAGGGCAGATTTGATGACCAATCACGATGGAAAACATTCTGAAAATTGGATTTGACATCCATAAACTATGGGGAAATTATGCAAGATGAATTTGATAACCAACGACATATGAAAATGTTTAGAGGGCGAATTTGGAGACCCACGACATACAAGAAACAATCATGGGTGATTTTAACAATCCACGACACATCAAAAATGTTTTGAAGTTGAGTTGGAAATTCAACAAGAGAGAAAAAATTATGGGGAGAAATTGACAACTGGATGAATTGCAAAAATGTGTATATGGTCTCTGGGTAACTAATAAATTCCCATAAAACCCTAGCTTTCAATATACATGTCGTCTCTGATTTATGGGCAAAGGAAAACGCCCTGGCAAGTCGAAAATGTGCCCCAAAATAATAAAATATGTGCGCAGGTGCTACAATATGAAAATTTACTTCAACAAGGTATGTGTAGAGCACTACACCTCATAACAAAGATACCCAAGAATAAAATGCATTAACTCTCACTGACATTATAAAATTGCAGAGGCAAAGGCTCATAGACATCTTCAGTTATAGTGAACATGCACATTAACTCCTTCATACACCCAACTTCAATTAGGCTTCCTTCTTCGAGCTCTAATTTTTGCTACTATCGTTCCCCATTTCTCCTTGCATCTCCCTGTTGTGTCGCCTTCATTGCAACTCACATTATTTTTAATGGGATGTTGTTGGAAGGCCAATTGTCACAACTATTTGTTTCACCTTCCCATTATGCTAGAAGACCAAATAAAATGAAACAAAAGAAAACATATTTATTTATAACATTTACAAACATTTTCCAATATCTAATTCAGATCATTCCTAACCCCAATAATGGAAGGCCAAGATAACTAACACAAACGGTTGGACTTGCTATCTTCTAGACCTATTCAATATCCTCCCTATACTGTAATGATATTCAACTTCGATATGGGAGGATGATAACCAAAGACTAACCTCTTGTTACTACTGAATATCTTAATGAGGATATTTAGAATAAGGAGTCAGAACAAGTACAATATCAAGAACCTTAAAAAAATAACAATGCCCACCCTCAATTTTAGAACCCACCCTATCTTGAAAGGTTATGCCTAGAGAATCCTTGTACTCAACCCGAATTTGATTTCCTTGGAGAGCTCAAAAATGTGTGTGCGAAAATACCGTTTTTTCAAGCCATTAAATATGTACCTATTTATTCAAAAGCGATGCAGGAACTGTGTATTTGCAAACTCGGAAGAAAACGAAAAGACCCTCAGACTATGCATGTCATGGGAAAACTGTATGACCTAATGATGGGGGGATTTATTGCAACTAAATACTCAGATCCTGGAATTCCTGTTGTTAATGTCCAAATTAACAATACCCTCATTCGTAACACATTAATCAACTGAGCTACCATTTATGTGATGACATGAGAAACCATGGAAGATTTAAGACTCACAGGTCTTAAAGAAACCCCTAATGTCATTCAACTGGCCGATAGATCAACCATTAAACCATAAGATTTATTGGAAGATGTAGTAATATTTCTGGATTCATGGGAATTTCCCACATATTTCATGTTTCTACAACCGAAGACCCCTTTTGGAGGGTATCCTTTAATTTTGGGTAGACCATGGGTGGCCATGGATGATGCTTATATCAACTGTAGATCATGCAACAATACTATCTCTCACGGGTCTTCAACGAAACAATTAACCCTCTATCCTCCTGCTAAGCCTAGTATAGATTTGGACCCACCACTTTGGGCCGAAGGAGAAGATAGTGATGACGAGGAAGAGGCTCATCAAGTCCTCTCCAGAGACCAATATTTATCCATTAGGGATAAAAAATAAGATGAAAAAATCAATGATTTCATAGCCTCCTCCTCCTCCTCAAACAACTCACACATCCTTGACCAAATCATGCATCTTGAGGCTCAAGATTCTCTTGCTATAGCAGATATCCCACTTGTAGAACATGAAGTACCACAAAAAGATGAAGATTCCCCTTTAGAAACTATAGAAATTTCCCCTGGAAAAACCTTGAAAATTAGCCAAGGGATCAACGAACAACATAAAGTACGACTGATACAAGTATTTCAAAAACATGTTGACGCATTTTCCTGGAGTTACACTGACATGAAGGGAGTCCATCCTGATGTATGCACACACCACATCTATACCAAGGAAGGATACCAACCCATCTGCAAACCTCAACGTAGGATGAATCCAACCTTGAAAGACATAGTCAAGGTTGAGTTAAGAAGTTTCTTAGTGTTGGCTTCATTTATGCCATATTTGATAGTCAGTGGGTTTCCCCTCTTGTCATTTTACCTAAAAAGGGGAATAAATGGAAAATTTGCACAGAATTTTGTGAACTTAACAAGGCTACACATAAATAACATTTTTCACTTCCCTTTATTGACTAGGTCCTAGACACATTAGCAGGAAATAAATACTTTTCTTTCCTTGCCAGTTTCGGTGGCTATAATCAAATCCAGATCGCACCGAAATATCAAGATAACACGCCATTTACTTGTCCATGGGGTACATTCACTTACCATCTTCTACCATTTGGACTTTGTAATGCACCTGCCACCTTTTAGAGAGTTGTTGTAGGTATATTTTCTTATCTAATACATGATTGTGTAGAAATGTATATGGATGACTTCACAACCCATGGTGATGAATTTAATGAGGCATTGGAAATTTTAGAAAAGACCCTAATATGATGTAAGGAAGCTCTTGTTGCAGTCAGTAATGAAAAATTCTAGATGATGTTAATGCAAGGTATTGTATTAGGGAATCACATTTAAGAAAAAGGCATTCACGTGGATCCTACAAACATCAGGGTAATATTGAATTTTCCTACTTCAAATTCACAAAACCGGGTACAAAGATTCATAGAATATATTGGTTATTATCATCGTTTCATTAAAAAATATTCACAAATTTCTCATCTGTTATTTACCTTACTGACTAAAGGTTGTGATTTTTTATGGATAGATACATACTAGCATGCACTAGATTAATTGAAGATTAAAGTGTCCTAAGCTCCTGTCTTATGAGCGCTGGATTGGTCCCTCTCGTTCCACCTCTCTACAGGTGCTTTCGACACTGCCATTGGAGTTTTCCTAGGTGAACAAGAAGGAAAGGATCCATATTCTATCTATTATATCAGCAATAATCTTACGCCGACAAGGTTAAACTATATGGTAACAAAGAAGGAATTTCTTGCAGTAATACATGCTATTAGCAAGTTTTGGTATTACATTACGGGCTATAAAATAATATTGCACACTGATCATGTCGCCATTAAGTACTTAATAAACAAGTCCATTACTAATGGTAGAGTCACTAGGTGGTTAATTTTATTGCAAGAATTTGATATTACCTTTCTAGATAAACAAGGGAAAGACAATGTAGTTGCTTATTTCCTTTCTATACTTACATCTAATGAAAACGATCCACCGATAGAATATTCTTTTCCTGATGAACACATGTTTGCGATTTCTATTAACACTCTATGGTTTGCAGTTGCTAACTATTTGGCTACAGAAAGGTTACCACAACATCTATCTCCAAAATAATGACAAAAGATCATTAAACAGAGTTGGAAATTCTCTTGGATCAACGATTGTCTCTTTCACACAGGTATGGATTTGATCATTAGACAATGTGTCCAAGAGGACAAGATACATGGGATTTTAAAAATCTTTCCATGACAGTCCATGTGGAGGCCATTTTGTAGATAAGAGGACTGGGTACATAGTACTACACCAAGGGTACTATTGGCGCATGATCTTCAGAGATACTGAGGAATACGTCAAAAGGTGCGACAAATGCCAGTGCATGGGAAGACCCATGCAATCAGATGAGATGCCACTACAACCACAGATAGTACTGAAACCCTTTGACAAAATGGCCCTGGACTTCAAGGGACCAATCAACCCTACCTCCCATCATAACTCTTACATCCTTATGTGTACAGACTACATGAAGAAATGGATTGAAGCTAAAGCACTCACGACCGCCAAAGAGCAAGTAGTGTGGCATTTCTTCATGGAGAGATCTTCACCAGATTTTGAATACCCCAGGATATTGTCACATATGGAGGAACACATTTCACTTCTAGGTTGCTTAAGCATTTGATGGAAAAATATAGGATAAAAGAGAGGGTTACCACTCCATATCACCCGACATTCAAAAAAACATGCATAAGGAGCAAATATGATCCTTGAAACCATCATCATAAAAAAATTTAGATTACATCTCAAGGATTGGGCTGAGAGTTTACTTGAATCCCTATGGGCCTACAAGACGACATGGAAAACTATTATCGACTGCACTTCGTATGAGTTAGTGTATGGAAAGAGGGTATTGATTCCAATTGAGAGAAAGATCCAAACACTAAGAAAAACCATACAAATTGGAATGAATTTAACTGAAGCTCAGTAGTAGAGGCTACTTAAACTAATGAATTAGATGAACTTTGTCAGGACGTCCTCCATCACACAACAATGTTTCAACATCAACGAGCCCAGTGGCATGACAAGTTCATTAAAAAGAAGAAATTTAAAGCTGTAGAATGGGCTTTATTATTTGAATCCAGGTTCAAGGACTTCCGAGGGAAGTTTCACACCAGGTGGCTTAGTCCATACGAGATCAATACAATATGTAATATCAGAGCCATCAAACTACGTACCATCGATGCAAACAAAATTCCTTTGAAGGATAATGGACACAAGCTTCAACTCTATCATAAACCACTATCTAAAGAATCCTTTTTGAACAAAGTTACCAGTGGATCGCTCGATAATGAATTGGAGATTGTACACAAAGGGGTAACCACTATTGGGCGATCCATTCTATTCCCGCTTTCATAAAATTAAAAAAAAAAAAGGATTAAAAAAAATAAAAATAAATAATGATATATTTTAGAAGGGAACTTCCCGGTTTCGAGATGGTTATGTGACGACCCTTCTCAAAAAAAATTTTGTTTTCTAATTATTTTATTTTTCAGGATATGCAAAGGAGAACAATGTTTCTGGAGTCCTTTTTTCTGCAGTTCATGTTATTGCAACTCCTGTTGCTGCAATTCGGTTTGTTGCACTTCTCCCTACACAACTATTTCCCACTCATAGTCCCATTCTCCATTTCAAAATTCCCTTTTCTTGGGCTGCAACTTCACTTGCAGCCCCGTTCTCTCATGAGTCGATGTTATTCCATTTTCTCTCATGTTTGCTACCATCCTAGAATCATCCTGCACAACTTTCCCTTTGCTACATTTCCCGTGCAATTTTCCTTTTCCCTCAGTCCCTTGTGGTTGCATTTCCTGCACAAGTTTCCCTTTCCCTCACTCCTTCGTTGCTGCATTTATTGAAAAAATTTCCCTTCCCCCCATTCCCCTAATGTTTCAGCTCACACTCACAACATATGAATCCCACCCCAACCTACATTTTAAAGATGCTACAACTCTACTATTATTGCACTTTCGCGTCGCTGCAACTCCAATTCCATCACATTCATGACACACGAATTGCACTGATGCAACTCCATCGACGATGGGACAAACAATCATGCAGACACACCGCCACCATGCAATTTCCCAAGGTAAGCAAATAAAGGTACAAATTCTAACAAGAAACTGCAATAATTCATTTAAAGTGGTATTATTACTATTCATTGCTACTGCCATTCCATTATCTACCACTTTTCGCCATTATCTCCATTCCCATTATTACAAATCTGGGATCCTCTACTTAATTTGATAACAGTTCAAGTGTAATGGTCGATCATCGATTAATAGAGGAAGGAATGACATGGGAGGAGCACTCATATGAAGAGAGCCTACCGACCCCCTGTTACTTGAAGTATATGATGATTCAAAAAATGTTCCAATAGGTAGTATGGATTGACTACGTTTAGAAGTTGCATGGGTATGATGATGGGATTGCCTTACAATTCATCATCAATCTCAGAGGTGAATAAACCATAATGATTGACATTCAGGTTGAAGTAACAGAAGAAACAATGGCCGAAATAACTGGGCTACCAAAAATAGGAGGATGCTGGTACATTCAACAAACTCCATAGCAGGATGTTATTGAACAATTTCTTGAAGCAGGAGAAGCTTTAGTTAAGCGAGAAACAGGTTTTGATCAACGGGCCTTACCGCACCCTTGGTCAGATGATGCCCTATTTGTCTAGCACTACTTTACTTGTGAGGGCCGCTAAACTACCATCCACCTACCACATATCATAATCCTTGACCATATCAGGCACGATCACCTCCTTAAAATGCCATATTTCCTCTTTTGCACTTTGTAGATGATGAAAAAGATGGTCAAAAGGGACAAAACCCCCAATGACGTTGTGACACACCATGGCCTCATCAAACTGATCATTGAACAAGACTTGCAGAAGAAAAGCTACACCTGGAATGACATTATTCAACCATTGGTCAGACCTAGCGAAGCTCCAATCACTACACTTTCAGCACCACCTCCAATAGTAGTGATTTCGCCACCAACCCAAGAAGAAACAATTGTTGCTACTCTGCAACAAATGAAGTTTGAGAGGCCAACAAGAAAAAGGGTTCAGAATAGAAATCCACCAGCAACCGAAGAAAGTGATATTGAGGTCCTTAGCAGTCAATTGACCACAAAAGGACTATGAGGGTATTCAAAATGACAAATCTTGGTCTCAAAGAAGCGAGTAAGTTCTAGCATGAATGCAACTCAGGATAAAATGACTGCTACAACTCAACAAGAAACAACATCTGACACTCAGGCGTCACCAGGTTTAGATGAAAACCCAACAATGGAGACAATAATAGTAGAAGAAACAAGCGATACAAAGCCAACAAGCATTGGGGAAGGATTGACGGTAATTATTTAAACATGTATAGAGGAATCAGAGGAAGAGACTCCCCCTGAAACAAAAGAATCAACAGAGGGTCCTCTTCAACAAAAAATTTCCATCACCCAGGAACAAAAGACTCCCACTAAAACACAAAAACCAACGGAGGGTCCTCTTGAAGAAGAAACTGCCATTTACAAGGAACAATAGATCCCCATTGTTACAAAAGAACTAGTGTCGGGTAATATTGAGGACCAACCAATTGATTAACTAGAGATTAGTTAGTCCAAGCCCATTACTGGAACACAAGAACAAAAAACAAGCCGTCTAGCAGAGATAGTTGCTCCATAGCTTGAAAAAACATGCATAGATATTGAAGACCCAACGACTAAGGATCAATAGACACCATCAACAACCACCAACATTACTCAAAATTGGGTAAATACTCTTCATAGTTTACCTAGTTATGTATCATTGGTTAGATATAATCGAATGCTATGCATGAAAAACTAGAAGTTGCAATTAGATGTGAAATTGTTGAAAGACAAACTTGAATACAAGAAAGCTAAGACAAAAGGTTTCCCTACAACAAGTTCCCTTGTTACAAGGGAACCCAATATCGGGTTAGAAAAAAAATTCCCAACTCAGGAAAAGGCTATTCAGACCCTACAAGCCATAACATTGGACATAAGCACTCATAATCATGATGAACAAACACCAACAAAAGATACAAGAATAACAACTGAGCTTGACAAAAGAAACATGCAATGTCATTGATTTCCATGGCACTCCTGTTCTCTCTAGTTGATTAACTGGCAGTTGGATGAGGACATGCAACAGTTTTGGGTTGCGGGGAATGATGGGCCCCTGAATTGGCATATTTTTGGCACCCATCTAACACTTGTTCCCATACCATTTTGATCATCCTTTCTTTTCTAAGAACTATATTCCATATAACTGCTCTAGTTTGAAACCAAGTTACAATTCACATATTCTATGCCATTTTACAATTATTATTGCATGTCTTCTGTATAATTTGTTGTTTCTTTGCACTGACATTTTTATGCAGAAAAGGTCTATAAAGGATGTAGCACCATTTCTGTGATTCCAAGCAACTGCAGCACCGTTGTTGTGATTCCAAAAGGTGCAACACCGTCGCTACAGTTCCAACTGACATTTCAGTTGTTGTAGTTCCGATCTATATTTCTATTGTTGCTATTCCAAGTTGACATAACTACCAAATACCCACTTGCTGACAACCTAGACAAAATCGAGCCAATTGTAGTTTCGTGACCAAACAATAGTTGTTGCATTTTGACATGTGACGACTCTCTTGACGTTGCAGTTCTAAATAAATATCCTCCAACACATCAACTGCATCATGACTGTTCAGACAGGCGATCAACAAACATAATAGCACCTAAATGAAGATGTCGGTTCATTCGTCAAATCAACAACACTCGACCTTTCCTAGAGATAGCGATAACGAACGAACAACTTGATCGACATGGTTTTCCGTCCATCTCTTATATGATTTTAGATTATGAATGTATTATAAGCGGACCCGATCTATTAGAGCTCATGGAGAAGGACAATTTTTCCGTGTAATTGCACATTTGCTGCTGTACTTCTAGGCTTTTTCATAATATAATTATTGTCCAGCTTTCACTCTTTCATGTGTTGATGTGTTGAGCATTCGTGTGATTCTGAATTAGTCTTCTAGTGCCTCGTCTAAGGGGGTATGGCCCCCTCCTTAGCCAAATATTGTTTGTAAATTTAGAACATGTAGTTACATTCTTTATTTTTATAATTTAGTAGTTTTTTGCACTTCGGATTCTCATTCATAGTTACTTCTTGGTTTGTTGCAATTCCTAGAATTTTGAATATAAAAGCGCATTGTGTGGATTTGCTTTCATATTTGGAATCAAAGATTTGAGTAGATTCAATTCTATGCTTTAAACTGTTGTTTGTATAAACTTAACTTTGTGTGGAATAACTGCAATCCATGTGGTATCTGAACTATTAATTGAAGGAATATAGTTTTACAAGTGAGCTGCATTTTTTTTCATATTTATATATTTATCTTTCTGCTACAACTCATCGAATTCAACTTCTAAAGTGTGCATTGCGTGATCTTAATTATAAGCCACAAATCATCTTAGATCTATAAAAAATGCAATTCTAAAACCTGAGTCACTATAAATATTTTTTTTTGTGTTGCAACTCCAATTGCAGTTCCACCTTCGTTTATTTTTTTATATAGTTTTGTGATTGATGAGCGATACATGGTTGTTGTGAAGAAGGATTCAAACATACTAAAACCAGTCACCATTAGGACATAACATAGCTTTACTTTCTTGGTCAGTGTGATTTCAATTCAACAAGTGTGTTTCAATTCTCCCAAAGTGATTTGAATTTAGCAAGTGCAATTTCAATTTCGTAAGTGTAGTTTCAATTTTAGCAAGAGTGATTTATTTTCTGCAAGAGTCATTCATTTTCCACAAGAGTGATTTATTTCCACAAGAGTGATCTTCCTTTCCTACATGTTTGACATTTACTATCGCACAATTTAGAATTAGCATAATCTAGTGACTTGATCCAAGTGTCCTTGAATGCTTGATTTGTGACGTTATCATACTACAACTTTTGCATAAACAACAACAATATTTTTCATATACAGTGCATGACATATCGAAAGTCAATACGACCCCAGATTGATAATTAAATGAACAATTTTCCAATTGCTTATTAAGATAATTACAAGCTAATTGAAAGGTCCATCAAGAAAATTCTTTAGGAGTTGGATCTATTTATCTGGGATAGAATTTGAGTCTTGTTGTTGACATGTTGTTGTTATGCTTTGCAGATCTATTTCTCCCAGTTCCATTTCTTCTCCATCTTCCAAATCTTCCTTGATTTCTTCTATTGGGGACAACTCTTCATCTTCATCTAATATTTTGGGGTCTTTCTTGTTGGGTTCTTCAACCTTATTCTAAGGAACAAGGGGTTTTGTGTTTCTTGTTTTGTTGTTCATTTGCTTTGCCTGAGTCTGTTTCTCCTCATTCACATTTTCTATGTTCTGGTAAGGAATGATCACCAATTTTTAGAATCTATTGCTGGTGTGAGGTCCTTTTGGATTTGGCTGGTTATTTATCTTACACTAAAAGAAAAAGACCCTGTAGTAGAGGTTTTTTTAGAAGCCCCTATAAAAATAGCACAAAAATCTTTTTATAGAGGAGGAAACTAGCTGAGGAGAGCAGGCAGAGGTTTTAGCGGATGTTTTTATACAGTGCTTTTATAAATACATAACGCACTGGTACATTTTCTACTACGGACGCACCATTGCTCTAAAAAATGATGCATGGTGGTAGGGTTATTTAAAAAATATATATACTCTGGTGCGGTACTTAAATACTGACGCACTAGTGTGCACTGTTGCTCTAAAAAATGGCGCACCATGGTAGGGTTATTTAAAAAAAAAATGTACTCTAGTGTGATACTTAAATACTGATGCATCGATGCTTCTAATAATCGAGCGCACCGTAACAGGGTTAAATACAAAAAAAAATATTGGCCGTAAAATTCATTTTTACCCTTTTTAGTGTTGTAGAGCTCTCAAGCACCAGTGCAACTTTTTCCTCTCTGAAGCACCCTGTCGTCGGTGCTTCCCCTTCTTGCCTTCCTTTTGTCCGTTGCTCAATGCATGGCTTTAGAATTCTTCCAAATGGTGGGAAAATTGGTTTTTTGGACTACATGGAAACCATGCCTCCCCAACGAGGAAATGTCCAAGTAATGCCTTTATTTCTTTACAACTTAAAATTTTAGTGGATTAAAATTCAAAATTGAGTTAAATTTCCACTATTTATTTATTTATTTTATTTTTATTTTTTGCATGGTGCGTTCAAGTCATTTGTCTCGCACCACAGACGATGCACCCTAAAAATTTATAGGGTGCATTGAAACACCATGCCTAATTTTTTTCGGCGGTGCATTTGTAAACTCTAACACATCGGTGCCTTGGGTAAAATTTGACACAACAGTTGATCCAGGTGGATATTGGTGGCCACCCACCTATTCCAACTGGCTCCTCTTGTCCGTTTTTGTTCAACACGTTCTTCTGTACTTCTTTGTAATTGTGGGTTCTACACTTCTAGGGATTTCTAAATCCCCACACATCCTCCAGGTGGGTACTGGTGGCCTCTCTCCTAATCCAACTGGCTTATTTTGTATGCTTTCATGTCAACACATCTTGTTGTACTTCCAAGGCCATTTTGGGGCCCTTAATGTTGTTTTTTTGTATTTCCATAGTCAAACTGTAGATATAGTCAAAGATTGGTAGTGGAATGTGTAGTTCTCTGAAATACCTTTCCAATGGGCTATAACGCGCCTAAAATAGGGGTCATATGAAAAAGTTACGACCCTGGGAAGTTGAGGCACCAACTAACACCAACTTACCCATAAGGGCCCACATGAATTTTGGCGTTTCACCTTCTAGGGTTAGGTTTTTATATGTCTAGGGTTTTGACATTCACGAGTAATATAAAAAATGCCTCTGGAGCCTCATTGTAATCCATTCTTCTTATATGGATGCGCGTAGCAGCCACATCTCTTCTTAGAGATAACTACCACCATTCGAGCAAGTGTTTCAGTTTTGTAGTTTTACAGTTTCAGCCTATTTCATTATTCAATATAAGATATTGTTCACTGGATTTTTGTGTTATTCTACATATCTCTATGTTTATTGTATTCATTCTGTTAATCAGTTCGTTCTACTCCTAAATACGGATCATTGGTATCAGAGTGGTTTCCTCTTCATTTATTTTTGTTTGTGCATGTCCCCGACAATATTTGGGTACAAGAAGTTGGGACTCGAACCAATCAATTCATTACAATATCAGTCGTGTCGATCCCGACAACAACCTATGGGGGACGAAAATAAAGATGATGGAGTAGGAGATCCTATTAAAATGTTGCTCGAGGGAGCCCTCGTGCGACAAAGAAACGAAATGATGGACAACTTCATGTAGATCCTTCGACCACTACCCACAGGAGAAGCATCTTCATCAAGAGACCATGCAACCCCCTTCAAGGTACAAGTAAATTATGATATTCCATTATTTGAAGTACTGATAGATGCAAATTCTGTAGATAAATGGTTGAATCTGCTCGAAGGGTATTTTTCGGTCCACAATTTTTCTGATAGGGAAAACATCACTTTTTCACTCCTCTTGGTCATTCCCCATGTTAATGAATGGTGGGATACTTACTCTGAGCAAAGGTTTGTGGAGGAATATGCAATATTTGTGGTGACCCCTACATGGAATTCTTTCCAGGATGCCATTAAAGAAAAATACTACCCTATTGGAAGCTACAAGGACCAATACACTAGATGGACCATCCTATGTCAAGAAAGGGACCAGGCAGTACCAAATTTCACCAATATTGTCCATAACCTATGCACCAAATTGGGTATCAAAGACCTCTGAGCATCATTTGGTGCTCAAATACCGTGACTGTTTGCATAGATACATTCAAACATAAATGGAGTTTCTGGACATCGCCTCATTGGGCACGACTTATAGATACACTATCAAGATCAAGCATAAATTTAAGCAGAAAAGGCGAGATTTTGGATCTGCAAACCCCTCACAGCCGAAGCAGGGAAAAGGTAGCCCCAACCCACACAAGAAGGGCCCAAATCGAGATGGTCACCCTCAGGACAACCAGTCCAAGTTTCGACACAAGAAGTGCAATGAGACGACGAAGGACATGGGAAAGTGGTGTGAGTGCCATAAAATCCCTTGGCACAACACCGAAGAATGCCTCTTCAAGCAGTCCCTCATGGCCGAACATAAGTCTTCCAAGTTAGAGGCTGATTATGATTCTGAATCAAATCTTGAAGGAGCGAAGAATATTATTGATGCTAAATCTAGTGTCATTGTCGCTACCACCAAATTCCGACCAAGCGAACTAGAAGAACCAGAGGAAGGGGAACGCCTCTTTCACTCACAGTTGTGGGTAAAGGGGGCTCTACTTCATTTCATTGTTGATAGCGGTAGTTAGAAGAACTTGATTTCAGCAAAGGTCGTCAAGCGGCTGTCACTGCCAATGACACCTCACCCGCAACCCTACACCATCGGCTGGCTTCGCCAAGGAAGAGATATTCGTGTCAGCCAACAGTGTCGTCTACCCGACGACATCAAGCCTTTCAAATATGAGGTACCGTGTGATATTTATCCCCTTGAAGTTTGTGATGTTCTTTTAGGACAACCATATTTGTGGAAGCATCATGTTGTGTATGAGCCTAGACCCCGCAATGTTATTATTACTTTGGGTAGACAATTGTACAAGATATCAGAGGTAGTGCCGCCTACTGCTATTTCTTTAATCTCTGCTAAGCAATGCAGTAAGGTCATCTCACAGACGGGGAAGTTCATCTTCTTTGTGATCCGTGCTCACAATAAGAAAAAGGTCGTTGCCACATCCATGGCCTCTACACAAATCCTCTCTTTGCAGCAGAATCAAGTGTACGGGATCGTGGAAGAATACATATACATCTTCTCCTCACCTACAGGGGTACCAACACACTCCCAAGTCAAGCATCCAATTGATCCGACCCCCGACGCACCTCTACCTAATGGACCAGTCTATCATCACTCACTGATGGAAAATGATGAAATCAGGTGACAAATCCAAGAGTTTCTTCAAAAGTGGCACATCAAACCCAATTCCTCCCCTTGTGGAAGCCCTATTGTACTGGTGCAGAAGAAGGATGGGACATGGCAACTCTACATTGATTACATAGCCTTAAAAAAATCACAGTCAGGAACCGACACCCCATTCCCAGGATTGATGACCTTGTTGACCAACTCAAGGGGGGAAATTTATTCAACAAGATTGACCAAAAGTATGGCTACCACTAGGTTCCCATCGAATCAACTGATGCATGGAAGACAACCTTCAAATCTAAAGAAGGTCTCTTCAAATGGATAGTCATGCCCTTTGGCTTAACAAATGCACCAACCAATTTCATGAGGTTGATGGATGATGTATTGAGACCCTTCACCAACTCCTTTGTGGTGGTATATTTGGATGACATCCTCATCTTCAGTAGAACATGGGAGGAGCACATGCAACACATTCAACAGATTTGGAGCACTCAGCGGTAGCACAAGCTATATCCCAACTTGGAATTATGTTATTTTGGCATGACCATGGTCCAATACTTGGGCTACATTGTTGATGAGCATGGGGTACATGATGATCCAACCAAGATCCAAGTCATTTGTGACTGACCAACCCCGACCACACTTACATATCTTCAGAGATTCTTGGGACTAGCCAACTTCTACTGACGGTTCATGTTGGTATTCTCCCATATTGCATGGGACCTTAGATAGGTGACCAAGGGCGGTGGTAGGGCCAAGTTTGTGTGGGGGAAGGAGAAGAAATGACATTCGATGATCTAAAGCATTGCTTGTGCTTTGCTCCAGTACTCTCCTTTCCCGATCTGCAATAATCGTTCGAGATTAAGACTGATGCATCTAATTATGCTATGGGCACATTTCTCACTTAGCATGAGCATCCGATAAAATACCATAGTGAGACACTCTCTGATACTATTCGAAAATACCCCACCTATGAAAAGGAAATATATTTCATTGTACAAGCCTGTCGTCAATGGAAACATTACATTATGAGAAAAGAGACGATCATACACATTGATCACAAGCCACTGCAGTTCATACAGACACATGGGAAATTGCAGAATGACCACCATCATAAGTGGTCCACCTACCTGCAATAGTTCCATCTCCACATCAACTATAAGACATGTATCTCCAACCGTTTCACTGACTGCCTCAATCGACCTCCTGTGGCTGCACTCACCATTGTGCTCCATTCCTATGGACATGAAGCATCTGAGTGGCCCCAACTTTATCAGCAAGATCCGAACTTCACCACCACTTATTAGATCTTGGGTACAGACGCAACTGTCACCAATTTTCACATTTAGGACAGACTCTTATGCTACCTGGGCCATCTATGTGTTCCTAGGAACAAGCAAGTGTGCAAAGATGATTTGGGAAGCCCACTACAGTCGGGTGGCAGGACATTTTGGCGTGGAGAAAACTGTGGTCATTCTTCAAAAACATTTTTATTGGCCAAAAATTTGATAGGACGTCGGCAAGTATATCAGATATTGCACTTCCTGTGCCATTTCCAATACAGCCATCAAGAAGCAAGGATTATACACCCCTCTTCCTATTCCTGAGAAGCCTTGGGAATCCATCTCAATGGATTACATGTCTGGCTTGCCATCCACCAAGCAAGGAAATGACTGTGTATTTTTGGTTGTTGATTGGTTTTCAAAGATGGCCATCCTCACAGCCTGCAAGAAGGATATCACTTCAGCAAATACTGCCAAGCTCTTCTTTGAACGAGTGTGGGTCCACTTTGGGATACCACAAACCATCATATCCGATAGGGACAACAAGTTCCTCAACAAATTTTGGGTTCTACACTTATGGGGCTGTCTGAAGCCCCACACATTATCTAGGTGGATACTGGTGGCATCTCGCCTAATCCAACTGGCTTATTTTGTATGTTTTCATGTCAGCACATCTTGATGTACTTCCAGGGTCGTTTTTGGGCCCTAAACGTTGTTTTTTTTTTCTCGCCACACTCAAAATATGGACAAAGTCATAGTTTGATGAAAGAATGTGTAGTTCTCTAAAAGACCTTTCCAATGGGCTATCACGCACCTAAAACGAAGGTCGTATGCAAAAGTTACGACCTTGGTAAGTTGAGGTACCACCTTACAACAACTTACCCATAGGGGCCCACATGACTTTTGGTGTTTCACCTTCTAGGGTTAGGTTTTTGGATATCTAGGGTTTTTGCATTCATGATTAATATCAAAAAGGCCTCTGGAGTCTCATTGTAATCCATTATTCTCAAACGGATGTGCGTAGGAGTCACATCTCTTCTCAGATAACTAACACCATTCGAGCAAGTGTTTCAGTTCTATAGTTTTACAATTTCAGCCTATTTCATTATTCAATAGAAGCTATTGTTCATTAGATATATGTTTTATTCTTCATATCTCTGTGCTTATTGTATTCAGTCTGTTAATCAGTTCGTTCCGCTCCTAAATCTGGATCACCAGTGCGTAATTTTACCGACGCACCGCTTAAAATAATATAGCTATTTTTTCGCAGTGTGTCGAAATAACGTTAACGCACAGGAGCGTTACGTTAAACGACACAACACACAAATTAGATATATTATTTTATGTGGTGTGTTGGTAAACTTACGCACCGGTGCGTTAATGATTACCCAACGCACCGTCGTAAAAAAATAGAGCCTAAATGTCAAATTACCGTAAAGGTGTTGTTCTAGGAGGAATACCCTAGAGCAGTCGTACACTGGATTTCGTAGGTGTTTAGACCACCTAGCCTTCAGAGAAGGTCCACAACGTTTACATCCATGATACCCTTTTGTTACAAGAACTACAAAATTATTAATGTATATAGAGCACATTAGTGTTGAAGATCAAAACAATCGCATAGAATTAAATATGCCAAAAAATATTGTTACGTATATAAACAAATCAATAAACATGTAATTTACCAAAGCAAACTCCTAAGCCTAGATAATCATGTGTGGTGTAAGCACATATGCCATACAACATAAGACTCCTCTATGTTCCAATGGGTCTTGATACATCGTATATATGTATCCCTTCCCATAATTCCTTCAATTCATCTACCAATGGTTTTAGGTAGACATCCATATTCCTCACTTGTCTTCTACCAGGGACTATAAGATCCAACATAAGATGTTCATTCTTTATGGACAACCATGGGGGGGTATTTTTATTGATCACTACTACAATCCAAACATAATAGTTGGCGTTTTGGAGGGAATATGGGTTGATGCCATCCATGGCTATGCTGAGTCGTAGATTCCGTACTTCATCCTTGAATTTTTAGGGCCATGCATCCTCTATATGATTCATGGCTATTGAATATGTTGGGATTCACATAACTCTCGACTCACTTCTGTGCGAGGCATGCCATCCCTACAACATAGCTAATTATTTACAACAAAAGAGCCTTTGAATCCTTGGGATTATAGGCATATTCCTCAATATCTTATGAGGAGGGCCATGTAATTTACCCTTTTTATTTGATATATGGTCCCTCTCATGCCCAAATTTCATACATATCTCTTTGTCTGCATATTCTCGTCTATATAGAATACAATTATTCAGACATGCATGATATGATATGTACTCAACACCCAACATATTCAACATTTGCTTTGCCTCTTGTTAGCTACCAAGCAAGACATTATCACTTGGAAGAACCTTATATTTGAATAACATGCAGTTAGTGGGCAATAGAAATGTACAATGTCATTTAACATTCATAAAATCGACCATTTTTAATGTTGATTGTGTGACAAAATTTCTCAAAATACAAGGGACTTGATGATCAATTACCTCAATATTGTCGAGAAACATGCATTTGACATGCCAAACTTTGCTTTCAAGTTGTACAATAACATTGTTATCCCTAACTAGGTAGACTTTGATCGGCTAGGTCCAAAGAGAGGGGTGGTGGAAGCATATTTCAGGCTTTTGAAAAAGGTATCAATGATATGGGCATCATCCCCTAGCTCATCATTCTGGAATGCATCTAACAACATTATCTTCATGGCAGTCGTATCCCATAAATAATCATCCATACCAACCTCTATTTGATTGACTACATTCCCAACTTGTGAAGAACTATTATTGCTATAGTCATTCCTAATTAGTGAATCTGGACGTAGTGGGAATTGAATAGGTGGTTGATTCAACCATTCTTGGTATGTTTCCTCTCTGAGTTGTGCTCTTTTTTCAGCCTTCTCTTGATTTGACATTGTAGTGGGGTGCAACAGAAGATGATAGGTAGGTTTTTCATTATCATAATCCTAATTTAAAAAATATTGAACATTAATACATCAATGATATTAGTAAGCACAAGGAAATTGGTTTGTTCAAATTACATTATACCAAACAATTATTACCATCACTGACCTAGGACTGCGGCTGGAAAATGGCATGTTACAATTGGCAGGGTAAAGCGGCTGTCCATTTTTATCTATCAACTGCTTGCAGTATGTTGCTCCTAATAAGAGCTTCTGACATTTTTGAACCGGTGGAGT
This sequence comes from Picea engelmannii, assembly GCA_009831015.1. Lineage (NCBI taxonomy): Eukaryota > Viridiplantae > Streptophyta > Pinopsida > Pinales > Pinaceae > Picea > Picea engelmannii. The sequence goes on from WSFP011370861.1 coordinate 30,354, forward strand.
ATTTTCTGCATCTGAACTCGATTCTGAATCAGGATCTTGCAAATTTGCATACATTTTTATTTAGATTGACATGGATAAAAAAAATAAATTCAATTAGATAATCGAAATATAAATAAAATATGAACTTACTGGAGATGGAAAGGGGGAACTCTGTGATGGACTTTGAGCAATATGGAATGGGATGGAATTTGAAGAATTGGCCATTTCATATTATAATTTTTTCTCCCTGCATTTGAGCAAACTCAACAATAAGTTTTTAAGAATAAGATGACTTTAAGCAGAAAATGTATACTATGAAGTATTGCAAGTCATGTGGATGCATCCTAAAAGCTAATTAAAGATGAATATACTATTTTGTGTGCAAATAAAAAATTAGATAAATTTAAAGCATAACGGTGCGCTTATTTAAATAAAACACACTAGTGTGTCTATAACAATATAAAGCACCGAGACGTTTAATTACTAACCGCACCGGTTCTCAAGATTTCAAATAAATAAATAAAAATTATATGATATCGGTGCTCCAAAAATATTTAGCACACCGGTGCTTTGTATAAACAAGCGCACTGGTGCGTTATATTAATAAACACACTGATGTTTCGAAAAACTTAAAAAACAAAAAAGCGTGACATTTTTTTTTACAATTAAAAAATGAGTTGGAATTTATTTTACGAAAATCTATTTTCATAAATTCCTTTAAATAGTAAGAAGCTATTCACTATTTCATTATTTTGCCAAAATTTGTAGAAGAGATATTTGCAAGAGAGACATATTGGGGAGCGTGTTGTGGAGCAACAAAGTACTTTGGGACAACAAAATTATTCCGAAAATCAGAATTTGAAGGGTATGGTGATTCACTCAATACATATTTTCATAAAGTCCTTTAAACAATATTAAACTATTCACTATTTCATTATTTTGCCAAAATTTACAGGGGAGAGATTTGCAAGAGAGACATA
>ML851189.1:0-10622 GCA_009831015.1 Picea engelmannii
ATCTACTTGTTTCTTTGATGGTTTGATGTCTAAGGTACAAAATGGGGCTCTCATGAGGCTTGTGTCAAAGGGTGAGCTACACAAAGTCTTTCTCTCCTTTCAAACGAGTAAAGCCCCTAGCCCAAATGGATGTATCATGGAATTCTTCATCAGCTTCTAGGATCTTCTTGCAACAAACCTATTAACAGTTGTGGAAGAATCAAAAAATTTCAGGTAAAGTTCACCCACCTTTCAATGCTACCTTTATTACCAATATTCCAAAAGTGGGAAACCCCACAAGCTTTGATCATTATAGACCCATCTCCTTTTGCAATTGGGTCTACAAAATTATAACCAAAGTTATTGATGTCTGTTTGAAGCCCATCTTATCTGGGCACAAATCCCTTGAACAATTTGGATACCTTGATGACCAAATCATACATGATGCTATTGGAGTTGCCCAAAAATCTTTGCACACTATCAAAACAAAATCAAAATATGATTTCATGATCAAGATTGACCTATCAAAGTATTTTGATATAGTAAATTGGCTTTTCCTCAAGCTTATTCTAACGTGGGTACTAGGCTTCTTGGGCCCCTTCATCAACATCAATTAGATTGAATATTGCTATTAGTATGTATCCTTTACCATCTTAATCAACAGATTGACATCCTCTTTTTTTCACCCAACCAGAGGGCTCCGTCAAGGAGGCCCACTATCTCAACTTTTTTTTTTATCAAGATTGTTGAGCACCTCCACATCCCTCACATTCTGTTTTTTTACGACACCGTTCTCATTGGGAATGCTACAATTGGAGAATTCAAGTGCCCGGATTCAATCCTTAAATTATTTTCATCATCTTCCAGTATGGAATTAAACCTTAGAAAATATTCCATATATTTTTATCATGTCCCCCAAGACATTTGTGTTATGATCCTCAAATTCCTTCCCTTTACCATCTACCCTATTGAGCACTGCTTCAAATACTTGTGTTTCTTGATGAAGGAAAATGACTATCACCTTCAGGACTAGCAGTGGCTATATAACAAACTCAGAAAAAAAAGAATAGACCTTTGGTGAAACTATTGGATCTCAATGGCAGGAAGACTGGTACTCATCACAAGTGTCTTGGAAGCCCTCCTTATTTATTGGACATCCTTAGCTTACATATCAAAGATGATGCTAAAAAGATCAGGAAGTTGTTCTTACATTATTTAGGTCTAGCAATAAGAAACAAGGAAGATAAAATCATTACACTCATCAAATGGGACATCATTTCTTGCCCAAAAAGCATAGGGGGTGGGGACAAAATCAAGTCTGTGGTAGCACTATTTACTTCAAAATATATTACTCCCTCTTCTTATCATTGATTGGATTGGGTTTACTCCCAAACAATACACTAGTGGCTCGTTGTTTTGGAAGGCCATCATCCTTGTTTTTTATATTATTGACAACCACTTAGCTTGGGATCCAAGTGATGGGTACAAAATACACATTGCAAAAGATGTCATAGTCAGTTTTAATAAAGGGAACCATCTCTCAAACGATATGCTTGAAACATTGAAGAAAAACAATATAACCCTCCTAACATGTGCTTTTGACCAAAATTTAAGGAATTGGTGGCACTCAGGTTGGAAAATAGTATAGGCTTGGTTTGGATTGACATAATGCAACCTTTTGGGAACAATACAAATAGGATCTAATCTCTAGTGCAATCATTCTCATGAACAAGGATGACAAATTGGTTTCGGATAAAATCATTGAGGGGGGATACTACAAAGTGAATATGGGTTACAAATCTATGACACTACATGCAAATAAAAGGAATAACCCCTTGTGGTGGAGTGGCATGCGAAAACTTCATGCACCTCCAAAGAAAAAAAATTGAAAAAAAATCATGGATGGCTTTACATAACAAAATATTGACTCAGGATAATCTCCTCAAAAGAGGCAAGGAGGGGCCAAACATGTGCTTTTTATGTATGGAATGGGCCAAATCAACATCCCATATCTTGGTTACATGTCATTTTACCAAAGAGGTATGGAGTGTAGCAAGATCCATGGGATACTACCCCCATGGGAAGGAAATTTTCTAGAGGAAGCATGGAACACTTGGCTTGAGGCAAGAGGTGCTCCCATGACATTAATTCCTCTCCCTCTACATGTTATGTGGGAAATATGCATCACCCAAAATGTTGCAATCTTCTTGGACATGATGTCATCCCCTCTCGACATGATGTACAAGTTCAAGTATCCCATGTTGTCACAGACCATGTGAATGAACCAAAATCTATTTGAGTTGTTCCTCCACTGGAGATCGATTATGATTGAACACATTGTTTTTGTGATGGTGCCTCTAGAGGCAATCTAGGACAACGTGGAGCTAGTGGCATCATATATTATAGCAACCGATCTATCCCCTTTCAACAAGACACGGACATACATTCAAAGAACTATGCAAAGTTGCAAGGCATCTACAAAACAATGTTTGTTGCCCTCGACCATGAGTTGCTTTCCTTGGTGGTTTTCTTAGACTCCAAGCTTACATATGATTGGATGAATCACAGAGAGCTAGATGCACTCATCTATCACTCACTCGCATTGTATCCACTATGAAGACTTCACTACCATGTTTCCACGACATCAACATAAATCATATCTATAGGGAGCACAATGCAAATGTGAATAGACTTGCTAAGAAGGCTTGTGACATAAATGAGGGTAAGTTTATACTTTCCTATATGTGTGAGCAAGCCAACAACTCTAGGGGAAGATCACTATAATGTAATTTATTATAGTTTTCTTCACAAGGAAATTAAGTCTGCAATAGACTTTCTTAGTTCTCTTGGTCACCATGGCTAACCAATGGAGAAACTATAAAATCTTTGTAATGGAAATACCAATATGGCTTCCCATATGGATCTTCTCTTTTTTAATGAAGAAACTATGAAATCTTTGTAATGGGAATACCAATATGGCTTCCCATATGGATCTTCTCTTTTTTTAATGTGCCTTCTAAACATTCATATCAGTGATCTCAGGCTACTAGCTCCATGGAAACAATGCTTGGAGGCTAATCTTGACTATAACATTTCACATTTTATTGGAAGAAAGTTGCCATTGTTTCTCTTCCTGTATATGTGCTTTGCTTGATGCAATCATCCTGTTTTGATAATCTGGTGGTCTTCGAGGTATGACGGCCAGTCATTGTTCTCTCATGCTGCTCTTCTATTTGGTGGTTAAATGTTAAATTCTTGCAGTTATTGTGATTTCAAGAACCACGCGATCATATAAAGGCCATGGAACTGTGAATTTAACAGAATTAATGAAAAAAGATGATACAGATTTTCTTCTTTTAAAGGGAAAATTTGTGGGTACATTCCCAAATTTCCTGGATGACACAAGGCAGCCAGTCCAGCGATCGCCCCGAGACCTCTTACTCAAAAAACATTCAACCGAGAGACACCAAACTTGGAGCATACAGTTTAATCCAAATAGTGTTTCAGTGATAGTATTTGCTGCAGATCACAGGATATATAACCTATGAAAAGCTTCTCCAGATCTTAGAATAAGAGCCTTTGACCCTCAATCAGGTAAACAGAAAATAGACATGTAATCATTCAGAGCTGACTTCAGCAGAAGTTTTCTATTAGTCTTTCCATATTAAATTATTTTCTGCGCGAAAATTTTTAAAATTATTTTCAACTGGGCAATTAGATTATACAGGAAATCTACCAAAACATTCATTGGGGTGAGAGAGGCTCGAACACTCGACCACGGGATTTCTTTTCTAGTGGTCGATTAGATTATACAGGAAATCTACAAAACATTCATTGGGGTGAGAGAGGCTCGAACTCTCGACCTCAGGATTTCTCAGAAGCTATGAGACCTACGCGCTAACCATCTGCGCCACCACCCCTTGCTGTCAAAAAGTATAAACTTAATACTATTAATAAATGTTTACAGTGTTTGTTCCGAGCAGCTTCAATGGGCTCTTGAAGCAATGTCAACCGCTTCAATGTCAACCATGAGTGGTGCTTTCACAAATTAATTGAAATACAAGTATATACTAGCATATCCCTAAAATAGAGGAAAGGAAACACCAAAGTGAAAGGGGGTGGTTATGTTGTTTAAAAACCATGAGATTTTGTTTTTGGATGGAAAATGAGTACTTCACAAAGTCCATCACAAGTCTGATAATATTGGTCTAGGTCATTCCTCCAACATTTCCCTCGACTTCATGAGTTCTCCATTTATTCCGTGAGAAAGGTTCGAGATGCTCTCCATTTATTCTGTGGCCAAAGCAGACATAAATCATAATAGAGGATTGGCGCTTCCTTCATGGGCGCCTTAGAACTCTTGTTCTTTCTCATACATCCACTGGTGGTTTCCTTCCTTTCTCATTGTGGTTGTCGTAAAAAGCATCTTATAACAGTTGTCGTAAAAAGCATCTTATATGGAGTTAATGCTCTTTTCTTGTTTGAGGGGTAGGGTTTCTATACTAATATGTAGGTGTTGTACATATTGAAATTTGAATATTAATGGAAAGTTGAAAAGTAAATATTTATTTCCAAATAGTTTGAAGTTAACATGTCCTTATAAAATGAAATTGGTGATTTTTAGCAATTGTTGACTAAACATTTAATTCATTCAAAAAAAATGTTCATCAAACTTAAAATTAAAATTAGGAAAAAGTGTACATAAAAAGCTTTAAAAAAAATAACGAAAATGAATCCTTTTTTTAGCAGAAACACTTTAAGCAGAAAGGTTAAAATGAAACTTTTTTTTAAAAGAAACCCAAGAACTCGAAATTCAGAGCATACCTTCTTGAGCCATCATGCAGTGGACATAAACATAGCCGAGGGAGTGTCGTGTGATCATGTAAATGCAAAGCCTAATGGATTGTACGTTGGCCACCTACTTGAAAATGTTGTAGTAGAGTTGAGCTTCGAAGAAATTGGCCTCGAGGTCCCTTGCATACATGTAAGGTGCCTTGAACGAAGATGTTGTTGGCAGTGACATGCACAATGCTATGATCGGTGTTGAATTGTATTTCTACCCTCACCTGCACAAGTTTCTTTGGGCTTGGGCAAGTCTATACGTAGAATCCCATTGTGCCTTGTGTATAGACCGACACACACTCACATAAAATTGTCACAACCATCGTGAATCCCAGAGTTGTTTTTTCGTTCATCTGAGAGAGAGTTGAAGCAAAGGGTGGACCGAGTTGAGAAGAAGAAACGCAGAAGCCACCGCGTATTGAACAATAATAATTTGGACTTGATGCATGAGATAACATGTGGAGAGATAACATTGGGCAATCGTGGATGAACAAGTGGAAATTTCTTATAGGGTTTCGACAAATGACAAAGCCCTGTAGAGAACCTCCCCTTAAAAACACCTTTGGTATAATTATGTTATGAAGTGGTATTTTTTAGTGGGGAAATGGACTTTTTAGCTTTGAAATTTGGTTGGACTTGTTTTGAATTTATGGAATTGTAAATATCAAATGTTAATATTGCAGAATCTAATTATAATAGGGATATTTGAGAGATTGAATCCAATTTTACATTAAAAACAATAATTTGATCAAATCCAAAATTTAAATTTTGATAACTAACTAAAATCAAACAATGATAAACCAAAAATATGGAAAATGTAAAATATTTAATCGCCTTATTTTTATTAAACCAGACCCAAGCTTTCCCATTACCAAAACCAAAACTAAAATTAGAAAACTATCATTCTTAAAAGATACTGTTTTGAGAACTTCGAAAGAAAATGCAAGTGGATCATCCTAAAGAATCCATTCAAGATCAATAAAAATAAACTCCCACTAAATATAATTTATTTTCATAAAATTTAAATTTATCTCTTAGTAAAATCTTTTGAGAAAAATGACAAATTTATAAAACCAAGGCCTTCCTTTATTATAGAAGTTCTTTTTGTTAAAATGTATTCCATGTAGAGCATTGTTGACCACAGTTTTGGTCAACATTTATCCTTTCACAATTAGCTAACACTGCATATTTTCTTACAAGTGATTAGTTTGTTCTGGTTGAAGCTTCTTTGTTGAAGCACTATCAAATCCGTCAACTCATCCACAAACTCCATAAAAATTATCTAGCGTTGGTCCAATGCTAACAAATGGGAAGTCTTATAAATCATAACAAAGCGACACTGTAAAGAACGTGGAAGTAGAATTCGTTTGGAAAGATTGTTTTGCCAACCAAAGATCATCTAAAAATTATGTTCTACCTGAAGATAGTTTAAACAATTTTTTGTGTGCCATATGGATAAAGGTATTGAGCAAACATTGTTATGCCAGACAAAGTTACTTCGATGGAAGGTTCTTGGAAAGCTCTTGGGGTTGGTCGTAGTGAATATGATGGAATTGATGCAAAACATTTTTACTATGATAAAGGATTCAGATCATTTCCTCTTAATATCTCATTATACCATTTGAAGTTTACTCTCAGGCAAACATAAAGTGTTGATAAAGATACCAAAGATTTATCTTCTTAGCATCAAATACATCAGTTTTTTTTCTGGTGTATTTAATTTGATTGGAACTAATGGGCTTGGCAAAAATGAGAAAGAAATTACAGACATTGGAGTCTCAACAAGAATAGTTTTAGGTATTGGGTTTGATTTATTTCCCAACGAAGTTAATGCCAATATTAATATCAATGGGAGGAACTGATACAAGACCCCCTCAGGGATTTCGTGCCCACGGGTGACATAGTTCTTTCATTACTCTCTACACGCTCAATAGTCGAGCGTTCTTCAATTCCTCGGGCCTAAATCTTCTATGTAAACAAAGTTCTAAAACTTTGTGTTTTAAAACCTTAAGCGCCTTTTCGTGGTGCTAAACTCCTCTATGTATCTGGAGCTTTCCCTTTACACAGGACTTCATATGACTAGGTTGAAAACCTCAGGCTTAATATAAAAAAGTGCTTCTTCTTTGGCGCTTACTCCATGTGACTATGCATCAAGACCATGGGCGTGGATGCCGGATGTCGGGCTTTCCTAAAGAACACAAACTTACCCCTTTCATGTCCCGATCCGGTGGAGGACAAATCACGTTCATTGATCCTATCGTGATCAACGGTCACGATATTGTCACCATGTGGAACTGCTGGCGTGGATTTGCCATGTGTCGACGTTGACTAAGTTGACATGTGTCACCTCGATATGTGACTTTCACACACTCCAACTGTCTAATGGACACTGACACATGTCATCTTCTGTGTGGGACATGTGTCACTCTTTAAGGGGTTGCATACGTGTGCTGACGAATGTCGGGACCGGGTTGTCAGACTTCTCTTTGCACTTAAGTCCTCTCTTTGTCCAATCTGATATGTTAAAGGTTGATCTCTTTCATTGATTTGATCTATTGTTAAGTATTTGATCTCTAGATGAATGGACAATTAGATCTTATGCCCCCTCAAGCTTCTGATGCGCCTCAAATCACCATTGATCTTCATCTTCAACAGATGATTGCCATGTGTATCGAACACCGAGTCATTGGACTGGTTCTTAACTTTGCCCTTTTCAACTTGTCCCAATGGACGAGATTCGATAGGATCTCGACCATTGGTTTAATTCTTCCGGGCAAACTTCCACTGTTGATCGGATCTCCTTCTATAAGAGTAATTTCAGCTACTCTACTCCAATACACCAATTCATAAGGTTTTTCATCATCATTTTGGACTCTGAGTCCTTAGAATACTTCTGGCCGTCGATCTACTATCATCACCAGACTGTTGGAAATTTCTAACATCATGCTCCCTCATTTTCTCTCGATCCGATGAGATCGAGGATCATGATTACCCCTGACGAAGATCTAACGATTCAGAGCTCTTCTCCTTCTACGCATGATTCTTGTCCCAATATTTCAACGATGAAATGGAATTGTTGATCCAACAGTCATGACTAAACTTGGCCCTGATCCAATGATCACTAGTTATTTCTTTGTGAGTCTCACTAGGCAGAATTTGGATCGTTGATCCTTCTAGTGATCGACGATCAACGACTGATGTAGTTTTTGTTGCGTTCAAACCTACAACAAACACTTGATATTTCTTGCACACAATGCTAATCAGCATGTCGAGGTCATTCTATGATTTCAATGACTCACACTTCATCCATTGATGCACGAAGACGCCATATAAGTACACATGAATTCTATTAATGAATCTATACATGAATTGTACAAAGGCCTTCTCGCCTTCTGAGCCTGATTTACATTTTGTTGGCCTCTAATTGGCCTGCTAGCCACACTTGTCCTCCTTCACACTCACACCTCTCACTATGTCTTGAAACACACATCTATCATCTTCCTCTGATGCCCATAGGCTTATAATTTTAAGAATGGAAGATTTCCTTCCAACTCATCAACAAGTCCCTAATATCATGCAACTAATACCCACAATAGTACTCTCGTACTTTACAATCATATCCTCCATACATAGGTTGATCTTCCTAAACCCAAATAATTGCTCAATTAATCCTTTATGCTTCAATTAGGGAGAACAAACCCTATCCTTATAGAATCCAACTAAACCATGCCAAATTACATTAATTCAAATTTTAGGGAACCCACTCCCTTAGTAAATGTTAAGACCCCTAGGTCCAATCAACATGGTTGATCTTGGAGGTGAAATGCTCATGCATCAGACTCCCAAGGTTAAAAATGTTCACGATCTCCTGATCATGAGTATTCATTTATTGAAGTCCTCATGGATCTCAAATCCTATGTTGGTGTTCACCATTCATCTTGTTGCTTTGTTGTTGCCTTGTTGTTGTCTGCAACCTTCCATGATCCCATACTTTACTTTTTTGTTGTGCAACATCTTTGCTTGCTTTAGTAAGTTGTACTGGCATGTTTCTCTTCTTCTTATTTCTCTGGTATCTTCTCTTGGAAATCCTCATCAAATGCTTCCATAACTCATCCGACTCAAGGTCCAGTCTTGTCCTCTATTGGTACACACCATTGTTGTAATTTATCTGACGTGAATTTCCACATAAATCTTGTATGGCTACTGCTATCACTTGGTCTTCACTTCTCTATCCATCCTCAACTACTTGAGAAATTTTCCCATCAAATGGAAACTTATGCAAACAATATTGCATATTCTTAAGTTGCATGCTCAATCTACAAGATTGCTCAACTAAATTCTATTCTTGGAATTTATTAAAACGACAAATTTCCTGAAAGCGATTTATACCTTTCTCCACGATCATGCACCAATGATCACCATATTCCACTATCATCTCCTCCTTTGAAAGCTCCATAATTGCATCATTGTAGCATTGTGTTAGCACTAGAACTCACCCTCTGATTGCATAGAAGGTAAGCCCAATACCCATCAGGTTATATGTCACTTATGAATGAATTTAAAGGGGTCAAATGGGCGCAGACTCAAGATAATATCGTTTTAACTCAGAAAACTGGACCAACATGCACAAGCAATTGAGGTCTTGATCAACTTCAGTCAGTAAGTTGTAGTAAAGGTGAATAGGAGGAAGAATTGGTGAGGAGAATGTAGAGGTCTGCTATGGACATCAGGTCTTCAAGCAGCCTAAGGAGGAAAAACTTAGAAAACAAGATCCTCTTGGATTTCGAGTTTCAGGAAACTAAAGAATGTTATAACAGGACCGTAATCAAACATACATCACAATACAGCTATAACAATCCACTTGAATCAGTCAATCATGGATACTTCAGTATCAGAGGCGAAAAAGATAGAAATAGAAGCTGACTATATTAAACAAGAAGTCTCAAATCAAAATACGTAACCAAAGAACCAGAGCTTCATCGAAACTTTACAATGCGGGAGCCTTTCTCAACCATCGACCTTAACAAAATAACAAAACTCAATGTTTATACTCAGAACTACCTCCAACCGCAAGAGGTGCGATCAAGTCAAAGCTTTTAAGGCTTTACGTCGGTGAGTTCTCTAGCAGACTGTGCATGCAGTCTTTAGTCAAACTGCCCATGCAGTATTCTGTCAGACGTGATATCTAGTCATTCTGGGCTGACAGTCTACTTCCACGACCGGTCCTTTTCTATCTTTCTATTTATGGGGGGAGACGATGTTTCAACCACCACCCCTGCTTTCATTAACTGTTTCATCGAGATCAGGATCAGGCTTGAGTCAAATCTTCACCTGGAAAACGCATTGGCCACACTCTGAATATTTACCACATGTGATTTATTGGGCCTTTGTAGAGAGGACTGGCAGGTGGACGTGGAGGAAGGCAAGGGCGAGCGGGCAAAGAGATGGCGCAAACTCACATAAAATAACGAGTGCATGCTAGCCAGGTGGAAGGAAGCGGGTGGCGGTGACTGGGAATGTGTGGGCGCTAGTAAGCGGGATGAGGTGTAAAGGCGCGAGGGTGATGTGGCAAAGGGAGAGGACATGGAGGTAGAGGGGAGTGACAGGTCAAGGGTAAATGACGATAACGGTGGAGGGGACATAGAATGGGAGTGGGAAACAGATGTCGAGAGGTGAGAGGGGAAGAAAAGACATTGGGGAAGGCACAGGCGTGCGGTCGGGTGAGTGGAGGACAAGTGTCAGCGGGAGCGCGGGCTATATGGGAAGGTTGTCTGGTTGTTAGCTCAGAGGGGGGGTAGGAG